>JAXGGA010002719.1:0-115972 GCA_038373865.1 Uloborus plumipes
ACCGATCGTCCCGAATAAAAAATAACCTTCTAAAATGGCCTTTTAGGACCTCAACTTCGAAAAAGTATCGGGAGACCTCTCCCGATTTCCGCCTTTCCCCAGCATCATTAAAGTTCATCAAAATTTTCGAAATGTTGGGAGGAGGAGTTCTCGAACTTATTCCCTTTTCTAACATCATCAAAGATGACTTGCAATTGCGTATGTAGAACTTCAATTTGGAGGGGGGGGGGGAATTCCACGAGTATGTGACTGTCATTTCTAGGACAAAAGCAGTGTGTATTTTGTGACATCTAAAGCAAAATACACGCTGTGCAACTGATCTTTTCTCCTGGATTATTATAATTTTTAAGCTGAATTTAATGGAATAATTAAATTTTCAAAACACATTTTACATAATTTTAGAAAAATTATGAAAAAAAAAAGGTAATTGACTGACATGATACTTTTTAAAATGTCAGTCAGTTACCATACTTTAACACATTTTTAAAAATCATTCAAAATGTATTTCAAAAATTCAATGATGCCATTAAATACAGCTTAAAAATACAATTATCCTGGAGAAAAGATCGCTTGTTTAACGTAACTTTGAATATAACAAAATACTTGAATGTTTGCTTAAAAAATATCAGTAATCTTTAAAATTACCCGTAAAATTGCCACAGGGTTGAGTTACCTCATTACTTTCCGATAAGTGCCTTAAAATTAAATTTTGAAATCTTCAATTTTGAAAAATTTCACAGGGATCACATACGGACCTTCCTTTTTTGTGCATAGGAAAACAAAAAGAAAAACAGAAACTCATCTTTAATTTCATCAAATGGTAATGAGGGGATACGATTTCGATTGAGTGCGGATGCGTGAGGTAGGGCGCAGTTTTTAAGTTTGGCCTCGGGCGTAAATGGACGTTAATCCGGCCCTGGTGGCCCGGTGACATGGCGCATTGTCATCCATAAAAATCCCATCGTTGTTTGGGTACATGAAGTCCATGAATGGCTGCAAGTGATCTCCAAGTAGCTGCACATAAGCATTTCCAGTCAATGTTCGGTCCAGTCGCACTAGAGGACCAAGTCCATGCCATGAAAAAACAGCCCACACCATTACGGAGCCACCACCAGCTTGAACAGTGCCTTGCTGACAGTTTGGGTCCATGGCTTCGTGGGGTCTGCGCCACACTCGAACCCTACCATCGGCTCTTACCAGCTGAAATCGTGACTCATCGGACCAGGCCACGGTTTTCCATTCATCTAGGGACCAACCGATATGCTCACGTGCCCACGAGAGTCGCTGCAAGCGATGTCGTTCTGTCAGTAAAGGCACTCGAGTCGGTCTTCTGCTGGAATAGCCCAAGAAATCCAAATTTCTCCGCAGAGTTCTAGCAGACACGTCCATTGTACGTCCCACATTGATTTCTACGGTGATTTGACGCAGTGTTGCTTGTCTGTTAGAATTTACGACTCTTTGCAGACGTCGCCGGTCTCGATCTTTAAGTGCAGGCGGTCGACCACTGCGCTGTCCATGGTGAGATGTTATGCCTGAAATTTCATACTCTCGGCACACTCTTGACACAGTGGATCTGGGAATGTTGAATTCTCTAACGATTTCCGAAATGGCATGACCCATGCGTCTAGCTCCAACTAACATTCCGCGTTCAAAGTCTGTTAATTCACGTCGTGCGGTCATCATCACGTTAAAACCTCTTCACATGAATAACTTGAACAGAAATGAAAGCTCTGTAAAAGCACTGCGCATTTATACCTGTTCTATGCGATGCTACTGCCATCTGAAAATTTGCATATTGCTATCCCATGACTTTTGTCACTTCAGTGTATTTTGTTCTGCCTTACGGTCCTAAGTGAGAGGGGCAAGTTTGCAAAATTTGTTAGTATATTAAGTGTGAAAAATGAAATTGTATCTAAACAAGAAAAACAACAAGTAAAAGTTACACATTTTCCCGACTAGTTCATAGATATGTTTTAATTTTTAAACAGCATGATGCGATTTTAATCCCTCCCCGTTTGGTTTGTTTTTTTTTTTAAATCACTGATCCGATTAAAAACGTAAAAATCGAGGTTCCATTGTCATTCCAATTACAACATATCCCACACCGAGAATGAAAAAGTCTATGGGAATTTAATGCTAATCCAATCTAAAAAGTGCCCGTTTCATTCTCGGTACGTTTGCGAAAAAAAATTGATTCTATTGAACTTTAATGACTCTGTTGTAAATAATGATGCTGCGGTAAAGTAACTTTGAATGAAAGAAGCGTCACACCTTGACAATGGGAGGGGGGTGCACAGAATGTGTCATAAAGACACGCGATAGAAGTGAAACTTTTCTATTGCAGGGAAATATTTTAATTTTAATTTATCTGTCACTTTCGGATAGATTGTTTATCCTTCATTTTTTGCATGCAATTGTATACATACGTATCACTGTGCTTCATCTTCGTTCTTAAGAAGAGAAATTCACAAAAAATTGTATAGTTCAATGAAGAAAATAGACAATAAACAACGAGAACACTAAACAATTTTCGAAAGACAAAATCATATTAGAATTCTGAATTTTTGTTTCATTTTAAGGACGATTTATAATTGAATCGGTGAGTGCAAAAACAACATCAGTTAACAATTTCAAATTTTTCAGGAGAGACAGAAAACGTCATAGCTCCTCCAAAATTTCAAATGATTGAGCAATTCTTTTTTTCCAGCATCATAACATGCATGTATATTGCTATCATGTAAAAACTACATAGATTCAGTCTAAATCGGACTTAGGAAAATTTAAAATGTAATTTTGACTGATGTTGTTTTTGCACTCAATAGGCTTTTACACTTGGGGAAAAAAGTTATCATACATTAACCTTTAGGAACCGGGCGGTATACATGTTGTACCATAAATATTTTTTCTTTATGAACGGGGTTGAAATTTTCACTCGATACGTCTGGTATGACAGTTCACACCTTCCCTTTACAATGGAAAATAAATCTGTGGTTCAACTGTCGTACTACCTGGGTCTTCAAAAAATTATTAAACTCTAAGAACAGAATAATTTTACTCATTGAATCGTTAAAAAAAATTACGAAATCAAAAGAAATAAGGAACTTAAAAACTTTACAGTGTAAGGAATATCTGTTATCAACAACAGTGGAATGTTATTACAAAAATTAAGAAGCGATTGCTAAATCTACACCAATAAAAGAGGAATATATATATATATATATATCAGAGACGTGCCGTCTGGGTAGGCAAGGTAGGCAGTGCCTACCCATGAAGAAAACATACCATTTTTTTAATTTCATTAAATGACATGTAATGCGCTGATTTGGAAATATTAAGGCATTAAACAGCGAATAAACATTTTTCTTCCTTAACTCATTAATGCCGGTTGGTACAAAAATATACCAACACGGAAAAGAAATATAACTTGTCCATACATGGCTCTATTAGTCTAACAGTTGTGCTTTTCACATAGTAAAAACTCACAGAAAGGATACTATATATAAGTTTCGCACCCTTGTCGAAAACGTGTGAGATAATAAGCTTAAAACTTGAACGAATGTCTTATTGATGTTTTCGAAGTCGGCATTAATGGGTTAAAAAGCACCGACTACGCTGCTTTTCAACCACTGTATCTATACTGTGCGTAGTATTAGGAAGTGCACGTGCCCCGCACTTTTCTCCCCCATGCAATGAGTCTGTGGCGTTTCTATGGTCTAGACTCTAGACGTCTTGATATCGTATTTTGTACAGTACTGTTGAATGCTTACAGTTTGCTACTCCATTGTCGTGTTTTCTTTTTTATCAAATGCAGTAATTCTCAACTGTTTTAGGTTTTTTTTTATATCCCGCTTTTTCGTAGGATTAAGTTGAAACTGTATCCAATATGGAAATGAGATATATAAATTATATACATATATGCAGTCGAATATTCCTGCATATATGTATTTAATTTGTATTGTAAGTAAACATCTTTCATATTCATATTTTTTTACTACTTTTTACATTTTATGCGTTTTTAAAGATCTATATTATTCCACAAATCTACGCATCTGCCTACCCTAGGCATATATATATATATATATATATATATATATATATATATATATATATATATATATATATATATATATATATATATATATATATATATATGGGTATGTACATCTCTTAAAATAGATCATGTTCTGCCATCATGTGAAGTCTTTGATCATGTAGATAGTTCATCACAAAAATTTTCAGGAATACATACAATCACCTTCTTGATATTTTCCATTTTATTTATGTTGGTTGAAACGTGCCCTGAAGGATAGGTGTGGCTTGAAGCAAAAGCGACTTTTCGGGAAGTAAGCTTCAGCAGCTTAGCAAACTCCAATCAAAGAAATTATGTGCCGCAATAACCCCTTTTCCCTTAAAGCTATGGGGAACTCCTTGAATCGAGTGGGGGTAAACTTAAATTTTGTCTCTTTTTGCACATTTTCCGCTCGCCCTCGCCATTCTCTGTTTGAGCTTTTTTTTTTATTTTTTGCATAAGTACTTCCACCAATCATCAAACTTGTCTATGTCCAAAAACTTGGTGACGTGAAAGCTGTTACTATGGTCTGAGCCTGAGCACACAACTCATCATATTCTTCAGGTCAGTGGGGCGCAGCGAAGAGGAGATAGGGACAACACCCCACAGACTTTGGTTTACATTGTTGAAAATCTAATACAGTAGTCTTTTACTCGAGAAAAGATTGTTTTGATCACTCCCCCCTCCCCACCCCTCAAGAAAATTTTGGCTGCGTTAGTGCTTTAGGTGTGTAAATCCGATCATGTTTACGTATCGTCCTCTTAATGGTGCCGAAATCAGATCGTTGGGAACGAATGCGCGCCCTTAGAAAGTCATGCTCGTTCTAGCGTTGGGTGCATAAACAACGTCAGTCACTGGACTCGCGTCGTTTCTGCACTCAACGTTCAGCAAGGAGGCCCCGTAACTTTGGAACTACTAGTCTGATTGACGCGATTTTTGATGTCAACAAGCATCTTGCCTTCCAGAGCTTGTTTCCATGAAAAACGAATTTTTGAATTTTTTTGACTGAAGTGGTTTTTGCTTTCGTCGATTCAATTATATGACTTTTTTTGTTAAACAAGAGATTTAAAAAAAATTTTATGGATATACAATCAGCCTATTTGTAAAGTATGTATATTAAAAAAAAAATCTTTCCAGGAAAATTCCTTAGCTCTTGAACCTTATTAAGGTTGTTAAGAAGCCTTTCAATCAACTATAAAAAAAAAGATCGAGTGGGAAACGATTCTTTCAACCGGATGCGATGAGACGTAAGGTCCAATTTCTTTGTTCTTTGGTGTGATTGTGGATCTCATTCAATTTGGTGTCATTTTTTTCTGTACTAAGCAGCTGACGGGCGCTTCTGCCCCCACCACCCCACCCCTAGTTTGCGAGGCCGCGCCGCTATTCTCAATTACTAGGGAGCGCTAATACCTGTAATAGTGGCTGGAGGGGACCCGCGTGCTCAATCCATTTTCTCGTCGTTTACCGGGACAACGTGTTGCACCTTAACGACATTCTGCCTATAATATCCGGCGGCATAACCTGTGATTAGGTTCGGAAATTAGAACCTTTGTTGTACCTGCTCGAGTTCTCGGGACCAGTGTGTTTATTCCCCGCTTCGGATTTTTTTTTTTTTTCCCCCGTTTTGGGATGCCTACAGTGGTAAGACAAGGGTGCTTAGCAATAAACCATAAACTGCATGGTTGTCGGTTTTGGGACTATATATTAAAGCAGGTGTAGGAATGGGTCCAATGTAGTGGTCGGAAGGTAAGGGTAATGGGAAGAGGAATGCCAACCTGCCTTAGAACTTTTATGCTGTAAATGGCTGGGGTGCCCAGCAAGCGCGGATCCAGAGGGGGGGGGGGTTAAGGGGGTCATGATCCCTCCGTTAAGCAACCAAAAATAGCTTAAAATTTCATTTTTGGGACATATATTTCAAAAAACTCGCCAAAAACCCCCGTTTTTGTACAAAAATTGGACGATGATTCCTTCCTTTCCGAAAATGATCCCCTCCTCAACCACGAACTGGATCCGCTCTTGTTGAGGGGTAGGGGGGATCTATGGCAGTAAAATTTAAATATTCCTTCATGATTTTTTAAAGATCATCTGTTATATTTTGCATATCACCAAATGTTTGGCAAAATTTGCCTAAATCCTAAATGTTAACTGGGATTTTAAATGATATCTAGTTTCATACTTCCACATTAATGTTATTTGTTTCTATTCAACATTTAATTTTTTTCCCCTTAGATTTTTAGAAAACTTAAAATGTATCAAAGTTTCTGAATATTTTGGAGATAGCATTTATTCTTTGAATCAACAAAAATATGCTGAAAATTTACATTGGCAATAGCAGTTGATCCTAATAAAAGAGGATTACCAAAAGGTATCAAGAAAAAAAAATATGAATCAAGTCTGTACATTAAGTAAAATCATTTTGAATATTGAATGATTTCAATCTTTGCAATTTGAATAGGTATCATAGATTTTATCCTGCCTGTTTCAAATCATGTTCTAAAATTTTTACTTGGCTGCTTCTTACTAGCACACCTAGAATTAATGTGCGTGTTGGGGGGGAGGGGGGTTTCAAAGTTCTTACATGTGTATAAACTCTATATTAGGACTTACAGTATGTGTTAACATTAAGATCAAGAGCTGGCTTGCAGCTGACCCCTACTCTTGCTGCTCTTCTGCTACTTCTACAGGGTGTCCGCGCACCTGGAAAGTCAGGGAAAGTCATGGATTTCATATATGATCGAAATTGGTCATGGAAAGTCATGGATTTGAGCGAAAAATGTCCAAAAGTCATGGAAACTGACTGTTTATCATATATTTTAGCGCTCAGGATCGGTGGTTATTTCTCCCGATCTCAGAAGAACAAAAAAACATCCATCGTCATTCTGCTACGTTATTGCAAGGTTCCAGCGATTTTGAAAAGTCCTTGAATTTCATTTGGTCTTTCAAGAGCCCTGGAAAGTCATTGAAAATTTTAAAATGTCCTTGAAAACTCCAAAGGTATTATTTTTCGTAGAAAATGTGCCGAAAAATCGGCGATCTTCGAACGTTCACGATCGCAGGGCCCGATTAACCCCTGATGTTAAGGGAAGCTCAGTCTCATTTTGGGGCCTTCCACTTTTTGTTGTGGTGAAAATTTCTAAAATTATTTGGCAAATTTAAAATCTAAATGATTTAAGAGTAAAAAAAGCTGTTAAAGTACAATATAGCACAGTTGGGACAAATTATATTGAACCAGCTCTCTTTAAAGCTAAATATAAAAGTCGAAACTTGAATTTTTTTTTTGTAGTTTTTCAGTCATTTTTAGGCCCCCTAAAAATTTGGAGGGGAAGCTCAAGCTTCCCGAGCCTTTTGAGTAATCAGGCCCTGCACGATCGTGCTCCTGCAAAAAATTTTGTCCATCGAAAAATCGGCAATCGTCGGGATTTCGAAATCGGGAGCCGTTTTTTCAAGACGAAAATTAAAAAAAAAAAAAAAAAAAAAACATACCCCGAGAAGTTTTATTTTTGCGCATAATTGGCAATCGTTGAAAGTTCGCTGTTAAGCGCCGCTTTTTCGTTTCGCTTTATTTTTAAAACAATTTAGAAATAGAATAATCAGGATTGGATTTTTATACAAAAGAATATCTTTAACAAGTTAAACATGAGCTTTTCTGAAAAAAACTTTTTTGCTGGCATCTTAATGATTTTCTTTCAGCAAAATTTAGATTTGTCTGGTGGATTAAAATTATTTTTCGAATTTTTTGCTTCCATGATCATTTTTTTAGAAATACCAGGGACAGAAATACGTGTGTAATGGGTTCTGTACAACTTATTTTTTATTTATTTATTTATTTATTTTTTGGTTGACATTCTAAGCACGTGCTTCGCCGAAAATGGCGTGCCATTGTCAAGTCTTCAATCCTTTTGAATCCTGTAAATACTTCAATTATTTTGATATTCTGAAGCTATTTTTATGTTGCGCTACGTTAAATATACTCATTGTTCATTTTATTTTAATAATTTATTTATTTTTGAACTCAAATTTTAGCTCTTCCAATTTATTGGTGTCTAATAGTTTTTAAAAAAACACCGAACTTTTAAAGAGCTTCCTTGACTTTTCATTTGTTTATTTAATTACAAAATACAGGCACGTTTTTCCTCGAGTTCGAAAAAATCGAGTAAAAGCTGTAATTTCAAAAGAAAAAAAAATCACCATTTTTTCTTGGAGGGGGGAAGAGAAAAGAATAGGGGGGAATAGAATACATTTTGCATGTACAGACTGGCAAAATAGGGTGATCACATTATATCTTGGTCTTATTCTGAAATTATAAATTTTCTTCATGGAAAAAAAAAAGATTTGTTGTCTGACTGTTTTTATGCTTGAATAAATAGAAAATGTTGGTGTTTACCATTTTTACCATTCCTTTGAATTTACACTTGAATAAGCCAAAGAATTGCTTCCAATGTACCTTTCCCTAAAATTTTCTTTTTCATATTGATGAAAAATATTTCACGATTTTCAGGTTTTTCATATTAAATCTGTAAAGAATCTGTACTGTTCATCAACATTTACATCACTTTTGATATTAATCTTGATTTTTGTGCAGACCCTTTCTTAGAAGTTAATTCCTGGAAATTTTTTTAAACCTCCTTAAAAAGTACTTGAATTTTATTTTTAAGATTGTAGGGGAACCTTGTATTGGGTGCAATCTGATTAGTCTTAATAAGAGTTTCAAACAAGTTACATTGTGTTGACCAATCAGATGAATATTCAATGTTGAAACCCGTGAGCGGCGAATTTTCCGAAACTGTGCATGTGCGCGGACTTCGTCCCCTGACTGACAATAGAGCCTGTGACGCATTTATTTAGTTTGAATTTCACACTTTCATACTTCTGCTTTGGGGGATAATAAGTTGTTTTGACTTTTAAATGTTGCTAAATCCTTGTACTCATTTTTTTGTATCAATAAATTGTTGCACATGATCTGTTTCAGATATATTTAGTTATGTTCTTTTTTTAGCTTTGGTTAAATTTATTTGCATAGCCGAAAAAAAAATAGTTTCGAAAAGCAAAGGTACACTGTCTTACACCTTATATTGATATTTATGCTCTATTTTGATGTCAGCGTCAAATGAAATAGTTAAAATCGTAAGTCATGGAAAATTGTTCGCAAAAGTCATGGAAAGTCATGGATTTGAAAAGTCCAGGTCGAGCAGATACCCTGCTTCTAGCTGTGCTATTTTGACAAGTAAATCTTTGTTGTACATTTTTTATACATATCATTTCTTCTGTTGTAGTTTATTGACATGATCATTTCACATATGAATATGCCTCTCAATTCATTCTGCCTGATAACTTATAAGTGACAACCATATACTTTCACAACTTAAGAATTTTCATCAAAAAGTCTCTGTAGCTGAAAGTACAGAAGTTCTTGACTTGCACGATTTTTTAATACACTATCTGTTTCAGGCTCGGAATTTTCATTTGAACATGAGCCCATATCAAGACTCGTGAAGCCAGATGATGGCCGTGCAATATTCCGCTGCATTTCTTCTAATCCATCTGCTGAAGTCAGATGGCTCTACAAAGGCCAACCTGCGCCTCAAAACCGCTGGATCAAAGTCTCTGGAGAAAAGCTCAGTGCCCACTTTGGGAAGATCGAAAGAAATTCCCGACCACCAGCATTTCTTGAAGATGCATATTTCCAGTGTGAACTTAGATTGAAAGGAAGAATACTAGTCAGCGCACCTGCAAATTTGATTTTTGCTGGTAAACAGTTATATTGTCACCATTTTAAATTATAGTTCATTATTGATGTATATTTTTCGACATTTTAATTTAGCTTTGCAACTTCTATTCAGTGTTGATAAAATTCTTTCACAAAGAAAAACAAATGAGTGAAAAAATTTGGGCTTGCTTCCAATGAAGCTGTTTTTCAAAACTAACAAAATTAACTGTTGCTTCATTTTAGAAATATGTTTAATATCTATAAAATAAGCTATGTTTTGTCATTAGATTTCAATACTTCGTGAATGAGGTGACTTTCAAATTTTTCGAATTTAAAATCGCATACCTTTGTAATACTGTCGGCCCCGCTTAAACGAATACTGTCGGTTCCAAGAAATATTATTCAATTAAGCGGGGTATTTGCAAGATTTTTTATTCGTATAAGCGGGGTATTTGTTTATCCGTTACCCGATTAAGCAGGGAGGACAGTATCTTGCTGAAAATATACAGTTGACTCTCCATAACTCTAGCGCATGTGCATGTTATAATCCATAGCTCGGTGGCTATGATTGTCAAATAAGAGTGATTTTATTCAGTTATGTTTTTATACAATAATAGAGAATGTTTATTCGCTATCGAGAAAGTAATGAAACAAATATTTAATGGAATATTTACAAATTTATTTTATTACTTTTGGGTTTAGGGGAGGGCGTATGCCCCTAGACCTTCCACCCAAATTTTGCCAGTAGTAGCAAAGAACAAGTAGGAAGTATTTAATAAGCTATTTTAAAATGTCTGACAGAACTTTTTATAAAGTGAAGCAATCTACTAACAAAACGAGTCTTTGCAATTTCATTACTCTAAGAAATACAGTGTATAACCATCGTTATGCACTTGGATACTAAAGGAAAAACATAATTCTTGTACATAACAATAAATTGAAATGATGCTTACAAATGAAAAGATTACTGATAGGCTAGAAATAATTAAAGTTCTCACTGAAATGAGAGAAAATTTTTTAATACACTGTTATACTCAAAGTCTCTAGCATTTATTCAAAGCATAAAGTTATGTATGATTACATTCTTGTAAAATGGGATCTCAATTTGAAAATTGATTTCTAAGAAGCACAGAATATTATAAAATTCTGTTTTCAATCTTCAAAGTTTTCTACTACTGGTTAATAAAAATCAAATAGATAAAAGAGAGAGTACAAAAAATAATACAGTTGATTATTATATGGATGTTAAGCTCAGTTTATTTCATTAGTTGGAACTAGTCATAGCACTTTTAAATAGTATAATCATATATTTATTTGTTTAATATTTTCATGCAAATAATTAATTTAGTTTCTTTGTATTTTTCATAGTCTTAGAACAATTTCCAGTTCAGACAGATGTACATATTGCAACCACACTTGGCAATACTGCTGTGATTCCCTGTGACCCACCATTTAGTGTGCCAACTGCAGTTACAGAATTCTTATTTAATGAAACTATTATCAATAAATCTACGGGTTAGTATTCAAATTTGTTCAGAATGCTTTTTTTATTTCTGACTTTTTATGTTTGTATATGATTAAAACCGAATAGGTATAGAAAAATAATTCTACAAATATTGTCCACCAATGAGCCTTAAAAAAAAATCATCCTTATGTAGAGGTATGAGGTATGACTGAAATAAGAAATACTATTGCTGCATTATGCATTGTAATTGTTGTTTCAAACTGAATTATGAAAAATTTTAACACATAAAAAACGTACTCCTGGCATCATTGCAATGCTTAGATTAAATTCTTGTTGCTTGTTGAGTAGAAATTATCATGACCTAGACAATAAATAAAAATTGGACTTTCATTACAGAAAAGTTTTCGTTCAGAGTTAATTTTGGGCAAATGTTAATTAGTAACTCATGAAAATATATCAAAATTCGATCTTTTGATATTGTTTGCAATTTTGTGGCTTTGAAAAATGGAAGATTTTTCTCTGTTTCTCTTTTTCAAAAGTTTTTGAAATGCTTTTTAATAATGCCATCAAACTTGGTTTCACCCTGAAAGAGCTGGCCTTCACCCACCTGGTAGCTTACAAAGAACATCAACCACAGTTCAATGGTCTTGATCATAGTATGTCTTTTCCTGCTAACCTATCCCCCTGCTTCAAAGGCAGGGTGTTGTAAAGTGGTTTTTCATATTTTTGTGAAAGGATCTTAGTTGTAAAAATAAAGATCTAGAATGAACAACTTGAAATGTCGCAATGACCATGACGGTAGCTCTGATTTAAAACACAGATGAATTTTAAGTTGAAGTCGATACGTAATAAAATTATGTGTTATAAGCTTCGGTCTTTAAAAGAATAAACAGATGCTGGAGTTACTAGTCATCCAAGTGTTGAGATGGCCAGAGTTGAGAGAAAGGGTATATTTTTGTAGTTTTAGAGTTGATTCAAATAATAGCTTTGCCCTGTTCATATGTTAATGGATATTTTCGAAACGGGGCACATGGAATATAGCATCTGAGAGACCCCTGCCAGTTTCAGAACTGAGCATTCTAGTTAGAAAAAATAAATGTAATTGATAAAAAACCCAAATAAAAAATAGACTACTTTAAAAGTGTAAAATTGAACTAAATGCTCTTTAAAATATCCAGAAAAACGTGCCTTATCAAGTAATTGTAACTTATTAATTTTACTTCTGTTACTATTATGTAGTCTTCCTGGTGGTTGAGGGGGAGGGGAGTAGCAGCACTGCAATTTACAATTTGAAATTCTGCAAAACAAACTGAAAACTGAAATCCCCAAATCTGCAAAACTAGAGAAACCTTTCAGATGGTGTGGATTTGAGAGAGTTGCCTTTACTATATCACATTGTTTATTTTTTATTTTTCTGAATGTGCTAGCAACCGAGCCAAATCAAATCATTTTGTACATATAGTAAAATGATGGTTTAATATGAGTAGATAATTTAAGAGTATGAATTTCATTTTTTTTTTCGAATTTTATTTAGATAAAATACATCTCATGGCATCTGGTGATCTGCAGATTTTTAATGCAAGCTATGAAGACTCTGGTGAATATATATGTGTTGCTCACAATCCTTTCTTAGCAGAAAAAGTAACTTCCAAAAGAAAAGTTATATTGCATGTTGAAGGTATGTATTTTAACATAATTTCGTATGTAATAAGTTTTTTTTATGTATGTTTGAAGGAAAGCTGTAATGTTAAGGAAAAGCATCTCCCATAAATGTAAAATTTTTAACATAAACTTCTAAAATTGTCTTTGGAAACAATTTAAATTTGTTCAACTTAAATGTTTGCTTTATTAATCTGTCTTGAGTTTAAATTCATAAGTTCGTGAAAATGAAAAACAGCCTTGTAGAAAGCAGATGTTGGTTTAGGTTCAAATAGGGAATCTAAATTTGTGATCCCAAAGTTTATATTGTCTCAAAATGCTGTAGAAAATTTGCATCAGATTGTACTAATTTTTTAAGTTGTTGCATATTGGTTTAAGAGACCAAGTTGGCAATATCTGGGCAAACTTTGCCGAAAATTGCAATTTTACTTTGAAATTTTTTTAAAAAGAAAATACTAACCAATTTCACTAATTGCTACTGATAGTCACAAAACGGAAAGAAACAATTATTTTCTTTTTATATGTACTTTTAAGCTTATCAATTGAAGAAGAAAAGCAACACTGCTCAAATATTAGTCATATAGTCTTATATAGTCTTTTAAGCTCTTTTCAAGCAGTATGTATGTGAATCTACTATGACAGGTTTAGTAAAATCAGTTTAAAAGTTAAGTGCTATTTTACTTATTGTATTCTCTTTTACTGTAATTTGTTATTATTGTAATGCTCTCTTTAAACTTATCATTTGGTATTTTTCAATTAAATGATAAAAGCAACGTTATTAAAGCTAAAAATTTGTAAAACCATTGCACACTGGCATTTTGGAGGTTACAAAGCATCACAGTACAGAAAAGTTTTGAACTTCCGATGTTTAGCTTCTCTCGGATGAGAAGCCATAAATTTCAAAAGTTTTCGTTGCTTAGGTACAGAAGGTGTAAATATTTTCTGCATTAATCAATAGATTTATAAATTTAAATTCTGTTGCACAAAATGGGAAGGAGGGGGGAGTTGAAAAAGATGGTTTTGCTTCCTTCTTCCTGCTCTCATCTTACAATTTTGGCAGATATTTGCACCTGGAATTTACTTGTACTTGTGTGTGTTGCTTCTGGTATAAAAGTAAAATTACCTATCACAGTCCCTGCCGTAGATTTCAGCAGTCAGGTACAGATCAAAAATAAAAAAATAATATGCAAGGTAATTTGGGCTTAGATTCATTATAAAATTTAAATCAACTATGGGAGATGCTTAAAAATAAGATGCTAAACAATAATCTTGCGGTACATGCTACCTGTAGATTATATCACAGAAAATACGGTACAAATCTTCGTATGTTGAAATTTAAGATTATTTTTCTTAAAAAATTTTAAGTTTGTTATTTTTTTCTTGCCCTACTAAGAAATAGTCTGCGGACTTTTTCAAGAATCTGGGATGCACGTTGAAGCATTATGCTGTTTCTGCTACCGGGATCACAGTTTTCTCTTTTGATTACTTACTATCAACTTTCTTCTGATATTAACTTTTGCATACTCAATGAATTCTTGATTGACATTGTAAATACTATGTATAATTTCTGAAAGAGAGAAAATAACTGAATCTTGAATTTTTGTCATTTTGTCTTCTTTACAGAGTCATCTCTCCATAAACCTCCTTCCTTTATAAGGTCACCACGTTCTAAAATTACTACAGTTTTTGGAAGTAACATCACTTTGGAATGCGTTGCTGATGGTTACCCAGTTCCTAACATAAGTTGGCGAAGACATCACGGTTTACTTCCCAAGGGTCGACATGAGCAAATTGGTGGTATGTGTCTTAAACTTTAAAATATTTGTCTAATGCCTGTGCACAATATTACATGCAAGCAAACCATTTGCAAATCCAGGTTTTTCCATGAGTTTACTTTTAATAATTAATTCCTATGTATTTTCAGTGTTGATTCCAAAAACGACCTTCATCTTTTTTTTTCATCATCAGATTTTTTCAGAAGTTGCAAAATTCCGAATCTGCTAAGCATAGAAAAATTATAACTTTATTTTTCTTTTGGTTCACTGCATTTTAAATATTTTTATTTAGTGATTTTTATGAAATTTCATGTCTTCCAAAGCAGCTTCTCCTCTTCTCTCATCCTTAATAATGAAGCATAAAATATTTGCAATTTTGCTCTATGTGTGGAAGTTGGCTTTGAATTGGATTATGCTCTATTTTAGACATTTCCTTTTGTGTTCTCCAATAATAACCTATTGCACTATAGGGTTAAAATACAAAGTAGAAAAAAATACTTACGATAGTATGAGCATGTCGAATTATTGCTACAAAATTGATGGTAATGGACTACGCTTTCAGCAATATGGCACTTAGAATGCACCCGGACAATTCCACTGCATTGCTGCATAAGTTCATACAAGCAATTTTTTTTTCTCCTTTCAATACCAGAACATTTATTTCCCTTAATAAAAGTATATTTGTTTATGGGTCTGATATCAAGTATCATCAATTATTTAAAGCCATAGGAGCCAACAGCAAAAACAAACTGAAAAATTTTATTCATTTTTTCTTATATTAATAGTTTTTTTTTTCTTGCGTACAGAAGTTTCCAAAGGGATCCTGTTTCCTCTTAGTACTTGCCCGTATGAACTCTTTCCTAGAAGTTTCACAAAATTGCAGTTTTATAAAGTTTTAAGCTAACTTTTGTGATGTTTATAGGTGTCATAATCATCACAGCAAGACATATCTAAATTTATTCATGTTGTAAAGCAATAGAAATTTATAACTATAGTCTTGAAACTTTTTTGACATACTGAATACCATAAGAATTAAAAAAAAATTCTGATGAGACCCATCCTGCCTATAGAAATACATATCTTAAAATGACATTAATTTGTTATAATTGCTTTATAGATAAACACTTAAAGAAAAGTTTAATTATTTTCATTAAAATTTTCAGCATGAAGTTAATTTAAAGTAGCATTGACTCATTTCCAGGTATCATTTACCCTTACATTAAAAGTGGTTACTGAATTACGCTCCTTAGTAGGGGTGCGACGTCAAAGGCAAAACATCGATGTTTCAAGATATCGATGCTTCGAAATTAAGACATCGATGGTATTGATACATCAACCAAAGAACATCAATGTTTTCAAACATCAATGCTTCAAAACATCGATCTTTTTTTATAAAAAGTACTTAAACACATTTAAATGTACAGTAATACAGTAACTCCCCAATACATTGTGCCTCTTTATATCACTCAATTAGATTTATTTTTTGTCTCCTAAAAAACATCAATCGTATGATATCGATGTCAATTATAGAAATTTTTTTTAGTGAGATAGATACTGCAACTGTTGATTAATTGTATAACTTTTATTTATTGCTCATTTTTATGAAACTTTTTTTTTGTTGAAATGTAAAACACCGTTATGGAAAAAAGTTTCTAAAGCAAAACAAAAACAACTATGTTTAAAAATTGTTGACTGCAAATCATTGCTGGTAATTTAAAAAAAAAAAAAAACTATTTCAATATGATAGATATTGCAACTGTTAAAGATTAATCTTTTTTACTGAAGGTTTTTGTTCTTTTTGCTGAAGTGTAAAACAGACATCCGAAAGGGGGAAAAATCAAATGCAAAACTGATCATTAAAAGACATCCACCTTAAAACCTCCATGGTAACTATCAAAAACTTCTTCTAACGTGATTGATAGTATAACGTGATTGATAGTATAACGGTTGATTAACGATATAACGTTTGGCTGCATATCTTGATGTTTTTTTTTTTTTTTTTGCTGAAATATAAAACATTCACATAAAGAAAAATAATGAAGTAAATAAAATTTGAAAAAAAAAAAAATGGCGAAAGCAAATTAAAAATGTTTTAGAAACATCTAGAAAAAAACATCGATAATAATCTTAAAAAATGTTTTCTAATGAGATTAATTCTGAAACTTTTGATTAAGGATGAAAACTTCTTAATACATCTGCATATCACATATTTTTATCACGCTTTTTTTGCTGGATTATAAAACATCGACATCGAAAAAAACATCGAACTCAAAACATTGATGTTGGGAAAACATTGACCCTCAAACATTGATGGTAAAAACATTGATGTTTTAGCCAAAACATCGATGTCGCAGCCCTATTCCTTTGTAATTTTTCCCTAACTTTTATTTTGACTCACTGAAGTATAGACATATGCCATGGGAACCCCAGCGTGTGGGCAGACACAATGATGACCACTGAACTTTTGCGATGAGAATTTTTTGTTTTACGACTAACGCTGCCAGTGTCAAATCTACATCAGAGTAATTTATTGTTTATGATACATTATCTTTTTTATTGAAATAATTTGAAAATATAAATGTGTAACCGAAAAGTTTTCTTCTAAATAGATATTATTAATACTTGTAGGTCTTCTAAAATTAAACCAGTGTTGCTTTGAACATCTTTATTTTACTTACAATAAAAATAGTTTGAGCTTTGAAACATTTCTATTCCTGCAGGAAATCTAAATTTGATAGGAGTTAGAAAAGATGATGAAGGAATCTATTACTGTGATGCTGATAATTCTGTTGGCAAAAGGGTGACAGCTAGTGCAACAATTGAAGTTCAAGGTACATATTTTATCTGCACTCTAAATATTAAGGTAAAATAAGGCATGTTTGAAAAATAAATGTGCAAGAAATGAAAAGTTTTTGAATGCTCTATTTTTGTGAGAATTTATAAAAAGAAAAAGGTCACATTTTTAGTTAGTACAACTTAACTAATATGAAGCTTGGCTGTCTTACCTAATTAATTTAACATCTGAAAATATTAACAATTTTCCAATTTATATTTATTTATTTTTTTAAACGTATTTTACATTTTAGAATTTTATTACATTCATGTCTTTTGGCATATGATGTATCCTAAAAAGCCTTTTCTTTTTACTTTTTTAGAAACGCCGCAAATAGTGAAAATTTCCAAAAGTGTCTTTGTTGAAGTTGGAAACAATATTACTTTGAATTGTGTAACGCGTGGTCATCCTAAACCGACCGTGACATGGATTCATAATGGCCAAACACTCCATAGTCACATAGAAAGTAAAATCAGAGGTATTATTGTTTTTGTTTTATTATTATTATTATTATTATTATTATTATTTTAGTATTCAATGCTATTGAAATCAGGATATCTTTTTAGACTATTTCCTCAGCCTGAAATGCAAACACTTCTTAATCCTACTGATGGCACTTGCCCAATATGTTCAAGCTTGTCCATGAAATTAAATTGGTGTTTTCTGCCACCAAGAGAGATAATACTATGCTTAAATTCTAAACAGCTCCACTTTTTCTACCAATTTTAACTACTAAAATCTTCTAGTAACTATTTTGTGAGGATATTAATTGTGTAATGTAGAGGACTAACAAAATTCTCTGAAAATTTAGTAACCAACTTTTACCTTTCTTCCAAAATAAATAAATAAAGAACATTTGTGTGAGCCCCAATTAGTTCAAATTTTTGTTGTTCTACTGTATGCAGTTTTCTGCAACAAATTATAAGTAACATCAAATGAGTGAGATCTTTACCATGTGAAACTTTTAACTTCATTTACTAATTATTATTTTTTCAACAAATTTATGAACTTGTAAAAAAAACCTTCATGACAATTTCCAACTCTTGCTAATGTTATATCATGGTTCATTGTCTTTGTTTATTTAAAAGTTTAGTTTTTATTTACATCAATGAAAGGAAGAATTTTGAAATATATTTTCGTAATGCCTGTCATATTTATTATTTGAGAAAAATTTAGAGCTTGAAATTGAACAAAATTTTTGGTTTGAACTATATAAATTAGGGCCTAGATTTCTTTATTCAGAAATTATTTTTATTTAAGATGAAAAGTTCTTACAAAATGTTTAACACTTTCTTTACAGGTTCTCATTTAACATTAGAAAATGTTTCTCGTAAAGAATCTGGCATTTATCAATGTTTTGCAAACAACGCATTAGGAACTGTTTATGATACAACTAGTGTGTCTGTGTTTTCAAAGAACAAAACCAATACAGATCATGATTCTCCAGATGAAGGTATGTAAAAATTTAACATAATATTCCTTATTTTATTTATGATTAATTAATTTTATACAACTATGACATTCTCCCCAACAGTTAGACCTGAAAAGATCAAAATAGCTGTAGATTGTTTTAAAATGAAGATGTTTTTTTTCCTCCAGATTATGATTCAGATGAAAGAAAACTCCCAAAGCATCACAAAGATACAGGTACTGGAAAGCACAATCCAAAAAATAGAAAAAAAATACACCCAGATCAGGATGGAGGTGTTGTTGTGAAAAGGCCTCACAAAAGGAAAAAGCACAAAAGGGGTAAGTCCATAGATATAATTAACCAGATGCACAACGAGAAACCTGTTCCACTCCTTCGGTTTCAATTTCTAAAAAGTGCAAAAATAGTCAGAAAATTAAAGTATTCCTAAAATTTTACAATATGCTTTCGGGTCATTCCATAGAAATGTCAACCTCAGCCAAAGAAAAAAAAAATACCGAAGTGAAAAAAGTATCAAAACAGAAATAAATATATAAATAAATAAAAATCGTACAACATAAGAAGTTAAAAAAATTGAAAAAGTATTGTAATTATCTCTGAGATTAGTCATAGTAAATAGTTAGTAATGTGTCTACTGCTTGTTATTCGATGGTTACGTTAGTCACATCACGTTAGTTACGTTACGTTAGTCACACTCCCTCTGGAGTAAAAGTGACACTTAAGACTAAAAAAAAATTAAGATTTAATAAATGTGTTTTATGTTTTTAAAAGCAAACTTTATGCATTTTTCAAATATATCATTCAATTTTTAACACTTGCTTAACTTTGAGAAATTTTTGCCTCACAACATGAGCATTAATTTTCAAGGTTGCAAAAATGTTATGTTAGTCACGCTGCTCTTTTGGTTGAAAAAATATCTACTGTCAGTAATTTTGCTTTAAATTCTTAGCAGAAATGATACATAGATACCATGTACATTGTATATCCACCAGCATAACTGAAAAATATTTTTTATCCTTTAAGTTACAAATAAAAACAGTTACAAAATCAGCTCTGAATGTTACGTTAGTCACTATGGAATGAACCTGTGCCAAAAAAAAAAAAAAAAATGAGAGAGAATGGCATATTTAAATATGTGTCTAAAATTATAAATTAAATGGACAAAGAAAGCTGTCAGGTAAGTAATAAAAAGTTAGGATTTAGTTTCATTTGTTAATTTCTCGCATTGAGAGAGGAATGATATAACTTGGTATATTAGGTGTATTCCAAATCTGATACAAGTAAATTCAAGTGGGAATGAAAATAACTTTCTATACAAACTGCATGCCTGTGCTATCAAGAATTAGCTGCTAGATTTATAAAGAATTGACTGTTGCTTACTAGTAGGAAACGTAAAAAAAAAAAATCTCCCAACATAAATCACAATTGAGAATGATTGAAAAGTTTAAAGCCAATGGCTTATCACGCACTTGGCAATCATTATGGAATTCTATTAGAAATAGAAACATAAGTGGATTGCTAGTGGTAGTAAAAATAAATATATATTTTGCTAAGTTAGCCTGTTTTTATATTTTTTTATAGTTTCAACTGTGACTTAAAATTGGTAAATTTATCTAATTTTCTGCTTTGCTTATGGTAATAAAAATTATTGTGTGCCTAAATGACACATTAAGTGGAGACAACTATATTTAATATGTACTCATTTATTATTTTCTTTCAATATGTACTTATTTATTATTTTCTTTCAATATGTACATATAATGTATTTTTTTCCTTTTAGTCAAACTTATTCCACCTTCTAAGCCTGACATTTCTCGTTTATCAAATACTTCTGTTATGGTTCGTTGGAGTGTGCCCCGTAATGATGGCCTTCCAGTTGTTTTCTTCAAAATACAATACAAAGAAATAGGTACTAGCAATACAGAGTGGATGACAATTGATGAAGATATTGCTGCCCATATTCACTCTTATGCTGTGACTGGTTTATTATCAGGTGAGTTATTTTTTAATTGTGCTGATGAGACTGATACAGTTTGCAAAAATAAAGTACTTGTTTAAAATTTTTAGCGAATGTTTTGATGTAAAAAAATCTTTAAATATTTTAATGAGAGGTAGGGAAAGGAGGAAACGAAAATGGCAGTTCAGAATATAGAAAGCGAAATAGCAGAAAGTTCTGTATATTTCTCTTTTATATTTTAAGTACAAGTAATGTAAAATTTGATCTATTTTCTAACACTCATTCAAAAAGGATTTCGTATTTATGTTTTCAACATCAGTGAGTTTATGCTTTGCACATACTTAGATCGCTATTGATATATCAAGTAAAATCTTGCAACAATACTTGGATACAAGGCCTAAATCAGTATGAGACATATAATCGCAAGAGGGCTGGGCTCCAGAGGAACCAGCAGCAAACTGTTCCAATTTTTAAATATACTAAACTATTGAATTTCAGGAAAACTCATGAAAACGCGTTTTAGCTACTATTTTGAGGGTTCAGGAATACTGACAATTTATTTCTAAATTAAGACGTGAGGCCAACTCAAATCATATCAGTAACTACATCCATTTCATTTACATAACATTTATGTCACCTAAAAGTAATTTCATTAATTTTACTGCAAATGTTCTTCAGGAAAAAAAAAAAAAAATTGTGCAAAAACAGTGCCTTAGTTTTAAACCTGCAAGCGGCAATTACAAATGAAAAGGAAGTTTGAGAATTTAAAGTGTAAAATTATTCATTGAAAACCCATTCAATTGTCAAATGTAGACTATATTTATCATCAAGTTTGAAAAAGGATTTGATAATTTCAGGTGTAAAGTATCGCTTTAGGATTGCTGCTGTGTATTCCAATAATGATAATAAGTCAGGTCCAATATCTTCCCCGTTCATACTTTCGAAAGACCCACCAATGGAAAAGCCATCAAATGGACCTACTATAGTTTTTGCTGAGCCAGAAAGTCCTTCTGCTATTACTCTAAAATGGAAAGTAAGTATTTGTATTATATATTAGGTCATTAGTGAATTTTTGTATTAAAAAAATAATCTTGCTGAAACAAAACCTTGCCTTTGCATAATACAATTGCAGTAGGATATAAATGAGATGGTGTTATGTGGTATTTCATACTTAGAAGCTGTTTAATGTTATTGCTTATAATGTTACAAATGCGCCATTCATACTTTACTAATTAACTAATGAAAATTATTACTAAAATTCTCTCCCAAATTTTGGTGTGGCTGGATTCTTTGATTACAAAAAAAAAAAAAAATAATAATAATTTTTGATTGTTATGTCCGTAATGTTGGAGTTTCCCAATTATATAATTAGCATTGCTGTAAAAAGAAGATTCTTTGGTGCAACAGATGTTATTATTTCCCTAAGAAACATTGAATAAATGTATATTACTCAGTGCCTGTTTTGTGTGGTAACTTGTAAACATTATACTAATATTGCTAAACATTTCAAAGGAGCTTATTTATTTTCTATACAAATGTTGTAATTGATTTCAAAGATTGACTAGCACTTTTTGAGCATTTTTTTAAAAATCATATTTGTTATGCTGCTTTTATCTTTCCTAATTGTTTAAGCAGTCGATTTACTCTTAAGAAATTTGTTGATCAAAAATTTCTTTAAGGTTTCTTAGTCAGATTAAGAGTTTGATAAAACATAAGGTTAAAAGTTCTTAAATTGAGTTTAAAGAATAGATGTTTATATGATTTTGGAATACTTATTTCCTTGTAAACTTCTCTGAAAAATAGTATCAAGGATAATGTCAAAACCCTGCAAATTACAGAAAATTGTATCTAACAATAAAATAAATTTTTGGCGTCAGTAAAAGCTAATCCGTGCCTAAAAAGTATTTTGAAATTATAATGATAAGCATATCACTATAATACTTTACGTATAAATCTACTACAGTTTATGACAAAAATTTAAAAATACTGCAGCTTCTATTTGTGAAGTATAAATTTATTTACCATGGGGCTTTAAGGTTCTTAGAGAACTGCATTCATCTAGGAATGGTTTAGTAAACATAATTATATAGGAAATCGTTAAATAATATTAAAACTACACTGAAAGTTTTATAATAATTTGAACAAATATTCTAAGGATTTTTTTGAACATTTTAAACATTTTTGACTTTGTCCTATTGACTTTAAAACTAGCTGTTTAGAGTTTTTAAATTCCTAGTTAATCTATTATTGCTTCTTTTTATGACTTGTTTGTTTGCGTGGCTTGTGTTTTTGTGTTATTTCAATCTCTTATTTGCATCAGGCTGTTTTGATGATGACTTAAAAGTAAAAATTGCTTTAAAGCATTAGAAAAAAAAAAAAAAAAAAAACTAATGCAAATGTGTTTTTCTGACAGTATGAAGATGTTGATTCAGTGTCTATTGATGGATTTTTCATACATTATCGAGCTAGCCACACTGCTGGAAAATACTTGAAAGTAACAGTACTTGGGGCAAACACTAGATCTCACATAATTTCTCATCTTTTACCCGATACCGGTTATGATGTAAAAATGCAATGTTTTAATATTGCTGGGACATCTGACTTTTCCAACATCATCACTGCCAAGACAAAAGGTATGTTTCTTAATTGTAACTTTTGCTACTTTCGAAAGTACTTCTGACAAAATTGCAATTGAAAAGGAATATATATGTTGCTGTGAAAATCTGAAATCTCGTAAATATCAACAATTGCATAGCAAAGACATTGGCAGAAGATCAAATATTTCGGTTGAATCGTGGTTGAAAATCCGACATTCTCCAATTGCCTCTTCCATGGTAACATATACATACTTATACAATGAAATCTGGTTATCATGCCACCCCCTTCAGACCGTCAACATAATGTTGCCATACGCAGAGTGACATCTGCAAAGTTACATTAATCATTACAAAGTTAGTATTTTGCAAGTTACTTGATTTGTTTATTATTATTTTTTACATTTTATAACCTTTTGAACATTAGAATAGTCATCTATATATATAAAGATGACGGACTCCGTATATTTGTAACCGATGGCCAGAAGCCCCAAAGCACCTACAGACCACAAAATTCGAACATATCCTCGTGAAATGCACTTCGAAGGCTGAATTCTAAATTTTGTATTAGTTATTTTTAAACTAATTAGTCTCATTTTTGGTGTATCCAGCATGATTCAGGTAGGAAACTTACCCCACCCCAACATTATACATCAATGAAAAGGGGTTTTTTCTGAAAAAAATTTTTTTGGTACATTTCTCTCCGTTAATTAGAACAGGAGATATTAATAACTCAAATTTAGTCATTTTTCAATGCTTAATTCTATACGCAAAACTAAAACACTAGGTCCATTTTCCAGACAAACTGCTCTTTCGTCCATGAAGTTACATGACGGTTTAAATTTGTGTATAGAGTTAAGCCTTGAAAATTGATTAAATTTGGATAATATTAATGTCTCTTGTTATTTTCTTAACTTAATGTCTTTTTGATTTATTTGGCGAATTGTTTTAAAATTAACAGGCCATTAGTGGATTTTAAAAGGTTGTGGAGAGCATTTGAATTAAAGAATATAATAATTTTAATTCAGAGGGTTCGAGAAAATTTAAATTTGTTCAGTTGATTTCGTTTACATTTATAGCACGGGCATTGCTGTTCGGGTACTGCTAGTATTTATATATATGAATGCGGTATAGCTTCGTTTGTTGTTTGAGGCGGGAAAAGGGATTGAATAATTTGAAAAGATTACTTTGTGATATCCACTTGAATATTTGTGTGTGTGTTGCTAAATAGAAAATAACAGGTAAGCAATTTTCCCCTTTTGTTTTTTGATATGCTCCTTTACCCTATAAGCCAGTGTTTCTCAACCTTTTTTCAGCTACCGCCCCCTTTAAGACTGAAAATATTTTCAACGCCCCCTTTGGAAAAGGTTGTGAAACGGAAGAAGGAAAAGCAGTTTTCTTGACCCGTTAACTCTATAATTTTGCCCAAATAGATAGTTAAAAAATGACTGTGGAGTAAAAAAACTTTTCAAACATATATTTTTTTTAAAAAGCAGTCAATGTTTTTCCTCCAAAAAGCTGTGTCAAGGAATCAACCAAGTGCCTAGAATGGTTCCATTAAATGAATGAAACATTTTGAACATCTAAAACAACAAAAAGATTTGAAATAAAAATGCGTTGTTTTTCAAAAAAAATTTCTTTTGAAAACCACTAAAACCAATGTACTTTGAAAACTGTACTACGTTCAAATAGTTCTTTAAACAGTCCAATCCCAATCCGTGTTGTTCTTATTTACTTGCAACTATGCAATACGCGTCCCTCATTTATGGCAATAACAAAGTCTGACTTTCGATTTTTTCCAGGTGGGAAGAAAACTTGAAATTATCACCCGTACATGTCATCCTTAAAGATTATAAATCAAGTTTTAATTGGAGGGAAAAATGAAATAAGTAAAATTTATAAATTACAAGATAAGTTTAATTCAGAGAAATTCTTTTTGAGTATTTTATGGATTGGAAGGTTGGATAAAATGCCAAAAGTTACAATTCTTAATTACGCAATTATAGTATGCCTTTGGAGACATGACAGTAAAGACGACACTTGTTTTGAAAATAGTCTTAAAATCGCAGTTCCTTTAATCTTAGGTTTTGCGGGTTAAGAGTTAGATTCTGATTTCACCACAGTGGAGCATTTAAACTTGACGTAATTTTAGGCAAGGTTTGGTAACATTAACAAGGGAAAAAAACTTCATGTTTTTCAAAATTGAAAGTTATTTTAAAGCTAATTTTAGTCATGTTAGGGGGTTAAAGCTCCTTCTGGTGTTCTCTGAAATTGAAGTCTTAAAAACCTTAATTTAAATTTTTTTTGTTGAGGTTGAGGGAATGGTAAAAGTTTGGGAGTTTTCTCTGTTTTTTACTTCCTTTTACGTAGTAAAGGAAGTATTGTGATCGCGAAAAAAAAATCACTCAAATTTGGGTCTAAATTTTGATTTTGCTCACCCCTGAATGAATGTTGAGTCGTTTTTTCGACCTGTCAGCACGTGCATATGTACCTGTCAACATATAACCAGCCGAAAAATCATTTTCAACCACCCCCGAATTAATTACGACGAGTTTTCTCGTGACGTCTGTATGTGCGTGTGTGCGTATGTGGGTCGCATAACTCAAAAACTAAATGCCATAGAAGCTTCTAGCTTGGTATGTAGGCTCTGAGGATGGTCTAGTTGTGCACCTCCCCTTGTGGTTGCATTTGAATGTTCCCAAGGGGGTGTTTTACACCTTTTTGGGGGTAAATCAGTGTTAATTTCAATGCAGACTCAAGTGATATGAATTGGCGCGACCACTTGCCGATATGTCGCCAAGCTTTTGGTCGCCAAGTGTTTGACGCCAACTTGGTGACATATCGCCAAGTTGGCGACAAATTTGGCGAAAAAATATTTTTTGAATTTGGGTTCAATTTGGCGCTATTGGCGATATTTCGTGAAAAATCCACTGAATGATGTTAAAATCGGCGATATTTAGAAAATGAATCATTGTAAAACATTTGTTTTCATTGTTTCGTGGCAAACTAGGGGTGTAAATGTTCAAATTGCTATCTTGCTCACTCCTAGCACTATTTTAACACTAAGGCATCTACAAAGAAATTTACACGTAAAAGGAAGTAGTGTGGGACCCATACCAGATTTTTTCACATTGTACTTTGAAAAACGCAACTGTGAATTACCTTTAGTGTTGTTACGGCAATGCTCTTACAACACAAAAAGTCGATAAAGTCTGGTGAGAAGAAAGTCTTTTCGAGACTTGTAGAAACCGCCTTCCTAAAAACGTAATTCTAGGTTCTTTTTGGTCATGCTTGGGGAAAGAGTAGCGGGTAGTTAGAGATTCCCTCCCGTAATCATTTTTGAAAAAAACAATAGGCTGTCTTTTAAAATTATGGTTCCCGTAGCTCTTCGACAGACATGTATAAAAACAAAATTTGTAAACTAAGTGTGGTTATGATAGTGAAAGAGGTGGATAGTTTCGAATCTTTACCTTGGAAGTTTTTAAAACGTAATTTTGAACTATTTTTTGGCTATAAAAGTTAGGGGAGCAAGGAGGGGTGAGGAATTTAGGACTTTTCCTTGAGCATTTTTTAAATGGAAACATTTTTAAGACTATTTTAGATAGTTAAAAATTGAAATTTAAGTGCTATTGGCAAATTTTGGCTATATTTGATGACGTTAGTAGAAAGATCAGGGTTCGGGAGATAAGTATAGACATTTTTTTAAGCTATCCATACCGATTTATAGGAAAAGGGTTTCCTATCGCCCCCGCCCAAAACATATTCTCTCAAACAAATTTTAAAATATACCCACCGCCCCCTTACCACCCAAAATATGTCCACTGCCCCCCTGCCGCCCAAAAAAAGTTCACCGCCCCTCAACATCGTCCCACCGCCCACCTTGGGGCGGTATCGCCCCCGTTGAGAACCACTGCTATAAGCTATAGCTTAGCCAAAGCCTGTCATTCAAGAGTTCAGGAGGACACAGTCCTCCCCTACCCGACTTAGTGAGCTTTATTTATGACAAGTGCAATTTTAAAAGTCCATGCAAAGCTTCAATTGATTCTATTTCTAACTAAGTGTAAACTATGAATTGAGCAAAAAGCCAGGATGTCACCAGACTTCTGAATGTACACCATTTTTATTGAAGAGTTTACCGCATTTTTTATGATTGGTTATTTTATATCAGGGGTGATTGTGTTCGGGTATTTTACCAGACTTCCGGTATTTTCATGATCGATTCTGGTATTTTCATGTTCGAAAATACCGGAAATGAAATATTTTTAAATTTTATTTATCATTAAATCTCCATATATTATTTCTCTAAGCCGAATCCTATACCCGGTCGAAACTCGCTCATTTCTTTATCGAATTGCAAGAAAATTTATGATTTTGAAGCTTATCCCGCGGGCTATTGACGAAAATTAGACCCACCCTCTAAAAAGTGTCGGTTCGTTTTTTATTCGAACTTCAATTTTTGGGCACAAAATTGACTCTATCTAGCGAAATAATTATCGTATCGTCTCCATTTTGATTTCATTCGAAAGATTAAAAAAAATGCGTTCTTTAGAACGTTTCTCCGCTAGCGTCGCGTAACGAGAATCTCGAAAATCCACGTTTAAGCGACTTATAAGCGATTGAAGTTTGAAAAAGTTAAATTTGCTCAACTGTCAAAATCGTTACATTGTTGTTCAAATCAATTTTAAATGCGACATTTCAAGCCAAGGCTTAGCTCGGTAAACCTTAATTGTAACTTTTATTGTTTCAAAATACTATGGTAGTTTTGCGATAACGTTAGTATTTAGTTTAGTAGTAGCCTTGGGTATTTGATTTTAATATAGGGTATCACTTTTGTAGTAGTTGTAAAAGTGAACGTGTCTTTGATCTCTTTGAAAAGTTGTCAGAACGACGGCAGTAGATGGCGATGTTGTGCAAATGAAGCCAATAAAAATTGTCGTATTAAATTTTAAGTTTAGAGTTTTTTTTTTTTTTTGCGGAATTCCGCACGGGTCACCTAGTTTTATATTAAATGATTTAAATATTTTAAAATTATTATTAAATTTTATTTATTATTAAATTTTATATTAAATTATTTAAATATTTAAAAATTATTTTTGCTTTTATCTTCCCACCTCCAGTATTTTTTTTTTTTTTGCTTTTA
Source organism: Uloborus plumipes (assembly GCA_038373865.1). Lineage (NCBI taxonomy): Eukaryota > Metazoa > Arthropoda > Arachnida > Araneae > Uloboridae > Uloborus > Uloborus plumipes. The sequence goes on from JAXGGA010002719.1 coordinate 28,629, forward strand.
GAATTTTCAGTGATTATACCGATAATTATTAATAATATTCATCGAATAAAAATGTTCCAATACCATTCTTTTTTTTTTTTTACTTTAGTAAATTATTTTATTTGCACTTTTTGTGATTTCAAAAATGAATTCGATTTGCATCCAATATAAGAATCGAATTTTTCTCATTTTAATGCTTATTATCCTTAGTTAGCAGATATTTAAATGAAATATCTTTTTTTTACATTAAAATATCATAAATTAATCCTTTTAAAATCATCCTTTATAAAAACCAAAATGTCAATGTCTTAAATTAGGTGTGCTTAAGCAACAGGGTAAATGCCCTGTCCAAATTCAGAAATTTGGAAATCTTTTATTTAAAAAACTTTTTCGTCTGTGACGTGATCTTTGTTGTGCAGTTGTCGTATTTAACCCATGTTGTATATAGTTTCTGCGTACGTACTCTTTCTGTTCAGTTTATTTACCCTCGCTTTTCTCGCATTCCTGGTTCACTTGACTGGTGTCAGTGAACCATCATCTTTTAGCACTGATGATGGGGCTTCATTTATAATAGCCCCAAAACAGCTATTTGCTAGAGTTTTTTAACTCTTTTTAAACATTTTATTAGTACTTTTGGACACGTTGTCTTGCATTTTTAACTTCATTTATTGTACAAAGTTTTCGACTGCTTTTCTTACCAACCCTACATATTTAAAATTTTCCCGGGGAGAAAATCGCCAACCTTCTACTTAGAGTTTTTCTTCAAGCACAAATATGCGTCTCGTATCAGTTTCTCGTAGAAAGTTTTTATACAGGGTATTCCAAGAAAACCTTCATGACCTCTATTTCCTCAACCGTTCGTCCTAGATGTATACTTCCATTTGCAAAATTGCTCTAAATGAGGAGGAGAGTTAAGATATGGAAAGTTTGAAGCGAAAAAAAAAATTGGTTAAGAAATAAAAAAATTAACTTTTTATAGGGGCTCCGGGCCCCCAAACTTATGTTTAGGGAAAGAATCCCCATTGAAAAATAATACTAACAAATAAAAATGACATTTGTGCGATCAAAATCCATGGAGAAATGAAACATGAAACTTTACGACTTATACCACTTTACACTAGCATTGTTTTAAGTGATTTTGGGGGCCATAAACACGCAAAATTCGAACAATTCACAGTTCTTTAATAAAAAATATTTGAAATTTTCCTAAAATATATTTAATTGTAAAAGTTATTTTACATGGGAATTAAAATACGAAAAAAATTGAGTAAGAAAGAATGAAAATGTCTTGCTGAATTCGCAAATATGTAAATTTACCGACTGTATAGTGATTGCTTGAAATCCCTTCACTGCAGAATAAAATTGGCTTAACTAGATGCATTTGGTTAAGGCTTGAAGTTACGATGTACACTACGGAACAGTATGTAGAAATGGTGTTGCTTTACGGACAATGTAATCGCAATGTATATTATTTCTTAGATTCTACAATCTACATATTTCGTGTGTTTAATATCTTTGTATAAAATTGTATAATAATTTACCTTGTCTTGTTATGTTTTGTAGTTTTGTAGCATCTGTATTTATTTTTGAATACAATGAGAAGCGAATGTTTTCTGACATGGACGAAACAAATTTCATTATCGTACCTAATCTAAAAGCTCGTTATTCCTCTGGCAGGGCGAAAGTTTTCTTTCGTCAATTTGTTTACGGGCCCTGTGCATTTAAAACTTGAATATTTCCGCGAATTTTGATCGCACAGATGTCATTTTTTTGTGTTAGTATTATTTTTCAATGGAGATTCTTTCCCTAAACATAAGTTTGGGGAACCTGGGTCCCTATAAAAAGTTATATTTCGTATTTTTTGACTGAATTATTTTTTTGCTTTAAACTCTCAATATTTTAACTCTCTACCTCATTTTGAGCAAATTTGCAATTGGAAGTATGCATCTAGGAAGAACGGTTGAGGAATTGGAGGTTATGAAGGTTGAAGTGGAACACCCTGTATATTTGTCATTTAATGTAAAATCGCTAACGTAGAATGTCGTCACTGATTTTGCACATTAGATAATTTAAAATTTCATTATGACTCCCCCCCCCCCCGAAAAAAAACATGGATATTGTATAGATTTCATTTTTACTTGTTTTGTTTTTTTTTTTTTAATTTGCGGTTGGTGAAATTTTTTTTTTTCTAGCTACGCCACTGGCTTAAGTAACTAATTCAATAAAGATTATTGTCTTGCTATTTACTTATATTGAAATTAGAAATTATTTAAATCAATCTCTTTCTCATTACCACATAATTAAGGATATAAAAAGTATATATTGGAATGGAAATAATTGGGACATGTGATAGAAACTTGATGCAATTTTTATTTTGTGAAAAGTCTTTTTTACCATTGCGATTTTTGTGATGATTTGTTTTTGCAATTAAAGTATTAAATAATTGTTTATATTTTCTTAAAACACAAGAACATTTGATTTTTGTTTCAGTTTGTAGCATTTTTACAGTTGTCCGGTGAAGTTTATTATTTATCTCTCCATTGCCGCTTTTTAGCAGGGCAGTTGAGCTAAAGTTTGTATTAGACATATGAAACCAAAAAATGATTTTCCTTTTTTAAATATGATTTTAGTATTTATCACATTATTTGGGCAAAAGTTTTCAATTATATTCTTGAGTGCATGCAAATTAGACATATTGAAACTAAAAAAAAATGTTCTGCATCTTTATGAAAAGTTTTGACATTTTTAACATGAATTATCTATTTTTTCATTCTTAAAGTTGGAAAGTATGTTTGAACTTTTAATCTACTCAGTGGCATACATAACACCCAGTAACCCCCGCTAGGGGGGGGGGTTGCACGATATCCAGGAAAATAGCATTGTGAGATACACGAGAAAATATTTTGTGTAGTTTAATAAGGCAGTATGGGACACAATTACAAATCTTGCAGGGGGGCGTACCTAAGTTTTTGTATGCTACTGGATCAACTCTTTTAAAATGAAAATTTTGACTATAATCATGTCTTGTTTTTATAAATTGTATACAGTTGCCCCTAAATTAACTTGTACTTATTTTCCTAGTTGCTGAAATTGTGCCAGGAATCAGAAATCGAAATGGAAAAATACCTAATGCAGATGACACAGCGATTTCATTAACTGACCATGAGCCATCTAAAAGTTCAGATGACAGTTTTATTCTGTATGTTGTTCTGGGTATCATTTTTGGTGCCTTGTTTGTAACTTCTATAGTTTATGCCTTTTTATTTTTCCGTCAGAAAAAGAGCAGAAAAAACTGTGGTAAGAAATTTTTTTTATAATTATGTATTTATCTTATTTTGTATATTTTTTGCTTGTCTGTCAGGTATAGTTTGGAATCAAAAGTGGTATTAAAGTTATCACACACAATTTTTTTTTCTATGTATATACACTCATAAATAAACATCGTATGATTAATTGATGATTTAAATAACCAAATATGATTAATTACCAATCAAGCATTTAAAAAACATTTTTGAAGAAATTATTCATTTCAACAGTAATTTTTTTAATTCATGAATGATTAACAGTTAATGGGATATTTTTAGTATGCTTCAGTTTAAAACCTGAACCTGCTACTGTAATTGCTTATAACATTCAATACTATGATGTTGGTGCATACAAAAATAAGAAAAAGTTCATTTTAGGCTTCATTTTTTCTTCATTCAAGCTACATATAGATCTGATCATGGTACCTTAAACAATGTTATGAATACTTTTTCCTTAATTATTCAAATGAGAAAAAGTTCTTTTTTTTTTTTATCTGTATCTGTTTAAGTGAAAGCTTCTGTCATAATTACAATTGAAGGGGCATTTCACCCTCCAGGGTCCCCCGTACCTACCAGCTTAGTGGTTTAACCGGGATAGGGCCCTGAAGAGCGCTCGTTTGAAGGGGCAAGTGGATAAAGGTGATAGGTGATAATCTTAGTTTTACTTACTTTTTACCATGGATGAAGGTGTTAAGGTTTTTTTTTTTTTTTTTTTGAAAACTTTTTCTAGAAATTAAAAATAATCTCACATATTGCTTTTATTCACTTGCCCCTTCAACGGTGTATGTGAGTTAACACAATTGAACATGCACTAATTTGAATTTGTGTAAGTCAGCAAATTTCAAATATCACATATCACCTTTATCCACTTGCCCCTTCAATTATGATAGATGCATTCTATTTAAAGGCTATGATTTCTATTTCAGTAAAATATATTTAAAAAAAAAATTAAATCAACATTCAAGCTCTACACCAGAGGTACGGAACCTGGTGATCTCCTTAGGTTTCTTGTGCAGCCTTCATGAAAGCTAATTCTTGAAGCAATATTTATTAACTATATGTGTTGGGACAATTTGCAAAATTAATTTTAAAATTTTCAACTAATAAAATAACTGGAAAATAGTACAAATGAAAGATACGTCCATTCAAACTATAGTCATTAGTCATCTTCAATTTCATGTATTAATAAGTACTACAGCAATCGCAACGAGAGTTGGTGAGCAGAGTGATTGGATGTATCTTAGTCTAGTTTAATTTAGTATTCCTTAATGCAAGAACATACTGAAAGATTTTCAGATTTTGGTGATCACACTCCTGTAATGAAACTATTATTTAAACCACATTTAGTATGTATCTGGAAGGGTCTTCCGGGACTACAAAACAAGTTAATTGAGTTAAGAAAGATTTTGTCTTTTAACCTTTTTTTGCTATCAAAATAGATCTCATAAAGATCTAAAAATAGGCTGTTGAATATTCATTCTTATGACCCTATGAGAGATAGAGCAGATGCTCCAATGCGCCGATTATTTTCCTGATTTGAATGCACTTCCTGCTGGGAGTCAACATTTTCTTTCAAAACAAAAAATATTTACTGGTTTAAAAGCACAAATTATGGATACTTACTTAACATAGCAATTTTAAGCTTTGATTCAAGTATTCACTTACTTTCGAGCAAGAAACTAAAGCAAATATCCTACTTAAATTTTTCATTGAATTTCTCAATTGTTAATTATTATTATTATTACTGTTTGTTAAACTTTCATAATGTATTTTTTTTCTAATGAATTTTTTTTGTGTGTAATTATAAATGCTTTAAAAGAAGTATTAAAAAGGATTTTTAGCATATTTTGATTTGGAATAGTGTTTAAATATGTATATATTTAAGACTAATATAATTAAAGATTGATCTTGTAACAAATATTTAATACATTTTTTGCAAATTTTTATGTTAAATAATAAAACTTAAAAAAAATGAATGGATAAAAATAAACAAAAACTACAATAAATACATATAAGTAGCATTTAAAGGTTTTTCAACTCATGTGGTCTCCGTTATTACTTTACCTTAATTTAAATATCGATACCAGAAGTAAAAAGGTTCCTTATCTTTTCTCTACCACCTTGTACTAACAGTAGCACCCTCTAAAATAATTTAAAAGCTCTTAAAAGTAAAGGGGTTTGACATTTTTTAATACAAATTAGTATTTATATATCTGTGCTAATTTTAAAATTATATTTTGCTTAAGATGTATTATTTTTTTGTGATAGATAATAAAAACGATGAGGAAGATGATCCTTTAAAATTAGGAAATGGACATATTTCTGGAAATGGTTACATTGCTGTTGGTAATAAGGTGAACATCAGTGTTAATCCCCTCTCTCAAATAAATCTTGATAATGGAGAAAAAATTGAAGATGTAAGTTTGAAATTCTTAAATTACATGGCTTTTATCATAATTGATATTCTAGATAATATTGTTTTTGGTTGAAGCATTACCAAATTTGCAGGTCTTTAAGTCCTCATTTTCTATTACAGCTGGAAGATATAGTTTCAAATAACAATGAAATCATCAGATTGCAAACCTTCAGTGTAAATGTTGAACCAGAATCAGAACCGTTGACAAATGGTACGTATTCAAAGAAATGCTATATATGTAAAATTAAAGTTGTTAAAAGTATAAATAAAGTTGAAGTTCAATATTCTGGGTCTAATTCAAAGGTATTGGGAATCTTTCAATAATATTTTCAAAATTGAAGGTAAAGTTAACACAGTATGCAGAAGAAATAGAAGGAGGAGAAGCTCTCCTGTACAACGCTGTCAATAGTGCTCCAAGCAAAAAATCTCAAGTTAAAAAGAATTCTGTTTTTACTAATTAGAGATGTTTTTGAAAAGATTGTAAACTGAAACAATAACAACTGTGCAAACTGAATATATAAAGTTCTATGCTAACCAGAGTTTGCATTTTTTTTTTTTTTTAAATTTCTTAGACAAACTTTAAAGGTTTTAGATACAACATACATACATTATAAATACAACACTAATCATGTTGTATTTATAAAAAATGCATGATATCTTAAACTATGTGGGAAAAAATATTTTAAGCTATTTTCATGCCGGTAACATTTTTTTAATAATAGATGTCATGATTAAAAAAAAAAACATGCTTTCAAACCTCATTAAACCATTAAAACACCTGTGCTTACAGTAGACTCTAAGTGCAAAAAGAAAGATCTATTTTAACTAGAATTATACAAATATTTCATGTCATCACAGAGCCTTCACCAACTTGAGCAGTCTTGCACTGACATATTGGCAATAGTACCCATGAGGAGAGTTCTGCCTCACAAATTGCACAATTGAAAATTTTTTATAATTTTTTTTTTTTTGGGGGGGGGGGGGAGGGGCTATTTTTCTCTTTCTTTGGCGGGAGGAGAGCGTGTTGCATTCCATAGCATTTGAAGAGGTATGCCATCGTGCTTGAGGGGGAATCAGCACCGCTGATGTAGTGTTCATGAGGTTGTCTCAATACTTGTATGTGTTTATCTACTTAATTGGCAATAAGGTTTGTTAGACCATATAGCATGTTCTTTCATAAACCAACCAAAGTGGTTGCAAATGCAGGACAGCTTATAGCTTTATGCTTTGTAATCACCAACAGTATGTCAATGGTTTTGTGACTTCATAATTACATATCGTCGGCACCATGCTAAAATAACGAATGTGAAAAATCGCGTTTTTCAGGTTCGAATTTTACAAATAATTAAAATTAAAATGATACCTTTAAACGATAGTTTTACACTTAAAGGTGTCTATAAAAATTAAAAAATTGAAAATAACCAAAGGCGTCGGGTGGGAACATTATATTCAGTGTTTTGGCTCTCCTGAGAAGTGCCAGTTTTCACATTCGTAATTTTAGCATGGTGCCGATGATATTAATGGTCTGTTTAACATTTTGTATGCTGACACTTGTTCCTTTCATTAAATTATTGAAGTTTTTGCAGTTTTTTTTCCCCTTAAAAATAGAGAGAGAGAGAGAGAAAAAAAGCAAGATTTTGGTATAAAATTATATTGCAAGTCTTAAGTTTTTTTACTTTATTCAGTCAATAATTTTAAGATTGCACTTATATGTTCATTTTAATAATAAAGTTTTGTTATCAAATTAGGTGCTGGCGTTGATGAGAGTAACTTTAATGGAGAAGAAAAACCTGCTGTGATACTTTCTGGTAAGTTATTTTATTTTGAGCTAAAAATTTCAGCATTTCACCTAACTCCTTGTAAATATGTGTGCATACCTTATTCTATTTCCCAAAAATTCTGAGCGGGAAGCTCAAGCTTTTCGAGCCTTTTTGAGTAATCTCCCTGTCTGCACTGTCTAAGAAGAAATCTATTATGTTCTACATGGGTCATTCCGACGAAAATGGTACAAATCATGTCTGAAACTCTTTACTTAAGATTATCAATTTAAATAATTTCCATCAACTAATCATATTTTTTTATTGAGTTTCCACTTATTTGTGTATAATGAAGTGTAAATAACTAGTACATGACTCATTTATGAAAGGATTTTAAATATTTTGATCCATTTGTTTAACAGAGTGGACAAATAAGCCTTTAAAAATATCTGTATAATCACAAAGAAAAGTTAGAATCACAGAACAAGCATAAAGTGGAAAAAACAACCTAAAACTGTAAGTCTGTCTGCAATTTCAAGAAAAAATCTATTTTTTTCATCATGAAATCGGCTCTAACAGAGTGAACATCTAACAGTTCAAATTAACTATCATAAGAAAAGACTTAGGCTCAACCTGATTGTTGACTACATAATTCAATGTAGCAAGCTAATCATGGCAGTTATACTACCTATATTTTTAAAAATATATATCAGATTGAATGCAATTGTTTATTTTATTTCCAAAAGGCATATAACAGAGTGGACAATTTGAAACATAGAAAATCTAGGGACACGGATAAATAATAGTGTTTTTTGGAGAAATTTTTTTTTCATTTGCGTAATAATCTGCAGAAATTGTGTCAGAAGCATCTTTTATGCAGTGCAGTGTAATTTATTTTGTTGTTACATTTCAGTTTTATTTTAAATCACATTTAAAATTCTAGCAATTGGAAGCTGGGACACGTCATTTTCTCCTTCTGACAAAGATATTTTTTTGTGTCATTTCTAAATGGATTATACCTAATCAATTGATACTTGATGGCACAAAATTAAATGTAGAATCAATAAAAAATACACTTAATGGGTGGTAGTTATTAAAATTGATTTAAAAAAATTCTAAAGTCTCGGACATGATTTGTACCATTTTCGTCGGAATGACCCATATTTAAAACAACGGATACTTTAATATATGTATGTTAGGGGAAGACACAGTTTTTGCTTTCGCTAAGTTCTAGGAAAGGAATTGAATAGCTTTGAATTGGCTTGAAAACAATTATCCCTGTCCATTTTTAATTTAAATGCTTCCAACAAACTTCTTCTTGGACAAAATCAATCCAGCCTTTTAAATATTATAAAAAAATGTAAATGTGCAAAAATTTGTTCGCCTCCATGCTAGCAAATGTAAGACAAAAGTTTGCTTTGGATTGAAATAAAGAAAAAACATCAAATTTTAAAATAACACTTCAAAGTGTTCCCACCCCTACTTGCGTAAAAACTAATTTTCTGCTAAATTTCATAAAAATGGGTCCATCTTGCCTTTGTACTAAAAACAGGTAAACAAATATATTTTCTCTTAGATTATTATGCATAGCAAAGATTTTTTGCAATTAAAATTTCAATTTTAATCATTAAAACATTTATCAGCTAAAAGAAATAACTATGTTAAGATTTTACCATGGCAACTTTAAAGATGTTGAATTGGGGTCACATTGACTTTCCTAAAGAAGATCGAGCACAGAAAACTAAAATCCACATTGACAGAAGAAAGTGGGGCAAGATAAAAAATTGAATAATAGAAAAGTATTTATGTAAAGAATATTTCTTATTGTACTGCAAGGGCCTGTAAAGTACAGGCAATCCAGCAGTAAGTAAATTGTGAAAGAAGTTGCTTAGCACTTATAAAAATATGAAATAAAAGCATAGCAGATATTAAAGATCAGCCTTTATAATAACATATTGCAAAACTGCATCTTTTCAAGAAATTGAAAGTTCAATGAAAACTGCTCAGTATACAATAACTAATTATGAAACTTTACCTTTTGCAATTTGACTGAATCTCTTAATTACTTTTTAGTTTTACTTCTGTAAGTTATAAATCAGATGTTTCATATGGGGGTCTTGCTAATTAAAGAATTTAATTATGATAAAAGTTCCACTGTTTAAGCAGTGTCAGAAAAGCCAAATTTTCAGTATTGTTGAGCATGAGTGAATTCAAGCAAAAAATAAAAGAAGAGTTATGCACAGCAATGTTGTATATTAGAAAAAGCTAAATTTTAATTTATCAGATCAGAATAAAAGTATATATTCACAGAAATTATTTGTTTACAATAACAGCAGTTGCAAAAATGAAACTTTTTTGAAGTATAAAAAATGCCTTTTCAATCTTAAAAATGTTCATTATGTTCTACATTCAGTCTCAACAAAATTTTCATTTCCAACAAAATTTACCAACGAATTCCCAAGTTTTCTCTTAAAGTACGCAGTCAAATCATTTCAGATTATTTCTTTTAGAGAGTGAAGGGGGGGGGGGTCAGTTATTGGTTAGTACATATACCATACCACACCAAGAATGAAAAGGGGCACTTTTTAAATTGGATTAGCCTTACAGATGTGCCCCTTTCATTCTCCATGTGCGATATTTGTGGTATTATTAAATTTTTATTTTCAAATATTAGCTCGAAGCAAGAGCTGTATGTAAATATCATATATTCCTTTTATCTCTTCTTCTGATGCAATGATCTTTTTAAATTATTCAGGTAATTTTGGATCCAGTGCAAGCTTGCCAGAGAATACTGAATGAAGCTGTGATTATATTTTTATTGTTACCATGAACTTTTTAACTCTATACATATTTTATATACTGACATTCATTTACTATTTAAATGTGCCTACTGGTATTTTATTAAATTTTAGACTCAAGTGGTGTAAAAGCAATGAAAGAAAAAATAAGATATTGGGAATGAAAATGCTAATAATAACCTAATGGAAATTCATTATTGTTCATGTAAGTGGTCTAAAAGCAATGAAAGAAAAAATAAGATATTGGGAATGAAAATGCTAATAATAACCTAATGGAAATTCATTATTGTTCATGTAAGTGGTCTAAAAGCAATGAAAGAAAAAATAAGATATTGGGAATGAAAATGCTAATAATAACCTAATGGAAATTCATTATTGTTCATGTAAATAATTAAAAACTCATTTTTGTACATATTCCATGTATATTTCTTATTCATAAATCATCTTCATCAATAAAACTGACTTTTGAAATGTATATACTTTTTAAGCATGATGGTTCTTCTCAAATGTTACTCGTTGAAAATCAAACCATCAATCAATATAAACTACGAAATAAATATCAGACAAATTTTTGCAAAACCTTGCATTATTTTTTACGTGTTGATTAAGTATTCAATATTTTATTTGATGGATCATTAGAAAATCACAATTTCAATCATGTGTAAAAAGCAAATCATTTTTGGTTTTCAAAATTAGGAAACAAATATTTTGCTAACATAATGGTAAATTTCAACTATTTCCCTATTTTATGCATCAAATTGCTCAATGATGTCTCATAAAACTATTTTCACAAAAATACACTCAATTCTTTGTTTCTTTGTACATAACATATTCGTTCATAAAAATGAATTTTATCCGACACAATTTTAAATATGTAGAGTGAAATACTTTTGAGTTATATTTTGACTATAACTGCCTAATGTATATTGCAATAATTTTTTACTATTCCACGCAAGCACTGATAGAATTTAAAATATTTTGTGCTGATGTATGTACATATGAACTGTCAAAGTATTTTTAATAATGTGTTATAACTAATGTTCAATTTTCTAAACTTTTCTTGACTGAAACAAATTATTTTGTTTTTACCAGAATCTGGTGGATTACTGACTTTTATTACACTTAAAAATTCTATTCTTTATAGATTTTATCTGTACATTTATAACTTAAAAAAAAGTATTTTCAAATCTATTTTTGAATAATATAAGCATCTAAAAGAAATCTGTATATTTTTTGCTCATGTAGTACTTTTTTTTAATATTCTGCTCATGCAGTATTCTGTTTTTGTATGCTTTGCTCTATCCAAACAATCAGACTTCCCCAACAACCAAAACTTGATGTCTTGGAATTTCCTTTTAAAAATAAAATACTAATTTGTCCTCCCTTAAAACGATTATCTGTATATAAATCTCACTCCCAAAACAGCCATTTTTTTAAACCATTAGTAATAGTAATGTTTTCTCTTTTTTTAACCCAGCACTTAGTTTAGTTGATGTAATGCGACTTGCTTTTTCGTAAAAGTTTTCAAATAATCCGTGAAGACCCAACCTAGAAGTGGTTTAACCCTTTATGTCCTAATTTGATTTAACAATGAATTTTTATTTATTTTTTTGGTTTTTTGAGTTGCAAATACATCGAAAAACATTTTAACCGAGCATAAAAATTTTAATTTTCGGGGGTCTAAGGCTCCCGACGCCCCCCCCCCCTCAAGAAAACTGCTTCCGTACGCAGGTACCATCTCTCGGCCTCTCAGCAAAGAACAAGAAGTGGTACTCGAGAGCTTCAGATTGATTCCAGCCTTTTAGGATTCAGAATACTAAATTAATATAAGTGGGACTTCTGAGTCCCGTCGGGGCATAAAGGGTTAAGATTTTTGATATTTCTACAAAAAACTTACTGTCTTGCTCAATGCTTCACCAAAACTAAAAGGTAAAATCTCGGTGCTTGTGACCACCTCTCTTCAAGTGACTACTTCCCTTCAAGATGAATTTAAAAAGAAAAAGGGTAATACAGTCAAACCCCGCTATAACGAATCTTCAATAGGCCGGCTTAAGAGATCGCTGTAGCCGAGGGTTCGCTACATTCGATTTTTCAAAAAAAAAAGTTTTGCTAAATACTTCAAAAATGAGCCTGTTAATGACATGATGTTTCCATTAGTAATTAGGGCAATTGAATTAATTAACTTGGAAGAAAAATGTTATTTTTGGTTGTAAACTTTTGAATTTTGTACACATTTTGCCGCATTGTTTTAGTCGACTATTGCAAACAAATCCACAATATGTCTTTCTACAGTTTCAGTCGCAAATTAAAATTGCTCAAAACATTGACAGCTGCCATTAGAACAAAAATTGAAGGTCCTGGTCTATATCTTTTGTTTTCTCATCAATATCAGTTGATTGGTCCCTAGTCCAATTGTTCTTATTAAAGGTTTTTGAGTTATTCAGAAAACACCGAGACTCATAAAACCAGAAAAGCTTCTTTGTACATGTTCTAAGTCAAAAGTTATTTCCAATGAAATTTATTTGTAGTGGTATTTTTGAAATTTTGGATTGCTATAACTACTTTTCTAGCATTTTGAGATCATCGTTAGAAAAGGAATCCCCAATTGGGGGGGGGGGGGGAGCATTAGAAATTGCATTAATTGCATAGGACTTCAGTTGGGACCATTAAAACGGTTCGCTATATCCCAGATTCTCTAGCGGGGTTCAACTGTATTTCATTGTGCTTAGTATGACTTAACATCTAAACCTTTTGGGAATCTAGATGCTAGTGCAGCCATTGTACCTCGGGATTCTGGGGATGGTCATAAGTCCTCCCATGTAAATAAACTTCCATATTCAGATTATAATTAGGTTTTAAAACCAAGACCACGCATCCTTCGCTTTGCACCTGTGTTCAAATATGTCAGATTTACATGGATTTGTAAATTACACTGCAACTAAAATTTATTTTAGTATTTTCTTTCAAAGTTGAAGATGCTTGATAATCAATTAAGAGAATGATATTTTCACAAAAACCTTTGCTAACTAGATAAAGTATGCATTTCAATTAATGGACTTAATAAACAACATAGATTCTATTTGAATGAATCCATAGTGAAAAAGTTATTTTATTATTGGAATAAATATGACAAGGGAATGCCGACTTAAAATCTTTTTGTATGAATTCATCAATGTTTGTTAATTTTATGTAATAATTTAACAAAAAGTGTAACTTATTTGTATTTTAGTGAATGCTTTTAAATTTTCTAAACCAGATCTGAACTTTCTTTTGCAGTAAAATATTATTTTGATATTCATTACTACTGGTAGTTGTTCCTTATAGTGTCATATTAGTTATGCTGTTGCATTTTTCATTGTGATTTTTATACTTTTGTAGTGCCACAATATTTTCAATACAAATCTGCTGTTTTTACATCCAAGTTATGTGCTTATTTTTGTAAATAAATACTGGTGTTTGAATTTGTAATTTATTTTCTGTATCTTGGTGTTGTCATTTGTCTCTTTCAAAATATTAAAACAAGACAAAATCCTGTGCTTCTAGAACTATATAAATTTCAGTCTTAATGTTGACAATTCTCAATTTTAGCACATAAGGTATGATATATATAAAGAAAATCTACAAAAGATAAACATGTTTATTTTTACTTTAATTCTTTCAAACATATTCAAAAACTAGCTTAATTAATAGCCACTGTGTGAGATCATTCATGAAAGGAGACATACTTAGTTTTAAAGTGCAGAGATATTTGTCTTCTATTATCTACAACTTATAAATTGTTTCTACTCAAATATAAAGTTAATCTTTACACCAAGTCTCAAAAAATTCGTTTTCTGAAACACAACAAATGATTTCAATGAATTTCTTTACCAAATATTCTACACCAATAAAAGGCCACTGGAGATCAATGTGACCTCCCAAAAATTTCCTTATTTGGCGATTTTTCTCTGACAATTTGGATAATTTGTCAGCATTATTGCAATATTGTTGTTATTCTTCTTTCTTTAATTTTTAATGTATCTTCTCATTAAATGTGAATATGTTTGCATGATCATATTTTATTATTCAGAAAAAAATAGGAGTTTCACTCAGTTAAGAGAACTTTCCTCTGCTAAAAATTTTAGTTCTGTAGTTCCGTGGACACACCTTTTTGTCATATAAATATATCAAATGAATAAATAAACTCTCAAATGATTTCAGAGTTTAGAAAAATATTTTTTAATGTTGAAGAAACATGACATAAGAGTTGGGGACAAAATCCTTATTTGAACTTTAGCAAGCATGATCACAGACAGGGAACATAACTTCCCTTCCCTCAGATGTTATGCTTCTTCTTTTTTCATTCTACAATTCTGTACCTCAGAACTAGAAGGACGTAAGTCCTAAAATGGCCATTTTCACTTTATTAGAGCATTGTATGTAGAATCTTATTCCGCATTGACCCATGAGAACGGTATTCTACAAAACAAATTCCTTCCAATTATTTAGCAGCACTAAAAGAGCGCAAATCCCATCTTTTCATGCATCCGACAATCTATTTTCCCTTCTCCTGAAAAGTTACAAAAATGGACTTACGTTAGTCTGGTTCTGAGGTACAGAATTATAGTTCATATTTTTTCCTGTAATTAGTATCGTATTTACTTTCTGCTCTGATGTTCAATTTTCTCTTTCATTGAATAGTTTTTTATACTGATTCGGATTGAATGATTTAGAATCTTGTGTTTTAACACCTGAAAAGGCAATTATTAACTTTTTTCTTGAATGTCAAGTTAAGTGCACCATAGTTCATATTCTGGATATAAAGTTTATAAAAATTTCTGGGTAGCTAATCGTTTACAACAATGATCAAGGGCGTAGCCAGGACTCACATTAGGGGGGTGCAAGCAGTGGCACCCCAATAGGAGGTCACTGTGACCTCCCAAAAAGTTCTTATCCCATACAAATTGGCTGATGAAATTTGAAAACAGTGAGACAGTATTGCAAGACTGAACTTCTTTATTTTATTTATTTTTTTTCCCCTTTAATTAATTAATTTATTTATTTTCGTGATGCCTCACGTCTCTTTTGGTAGACATAGATAAGTATGCATTCTTGTCATTCAGTAAAATTCTGAATTTCATTCGGTAAATTAAAATTTTTCTCCTCAAAAACAGGCAAGCTTACTATCATTTTCTGAAAAGCAATCAATACTAGATATAATAACGCAGTTTATATAAAGTTCCCAAAAATTAGCATAAAGTCAAATTTTTCAATAAAAACAAAGAAAAAAACAAGAAAGAAAGAGAAAAAAGTGCTTGAAATTCTATTTGCACAAAAAAAGGAAGAAATTATGAACTCAAAGAAACTATACTTTATTCAGTCATGCACACCTTAAACCAATGGATGGTATAAAATATTTCTAAAAGAACAAAACAGTAGTTTTTTATAAAATGATTTTACCACAATGCAAAACGTAATACAGAAAATTAGATAAAAATGTGAGTGATATGTTTTTAAAACCTGTGTTTTACGTAAACAAAGAAATGGGCAAAAAAGAAAAACATCATCCTTATTTAGAATAAATGATACGGTTTACTTTAAATGTTTTATGAATTAAAGTACTTAAATTATATACACAAATAAAAAGCAAATGCACATCCAAAATTAAGAAATACACAAATAAATTCGGCAAAATCGTCAGTTACCAAAGAAGTGAAAATTAATCAATAAAGCTTATATCAAAACAATACTGAATATAAAAAGCATGAAAGAGGACAAAATCGTTTGTCAAAAAAATAAATAAAATGTAGCAGAGGAGTTGAGGGGGGGGGGGACTCAATGACCGAATGAAATTCCAAATTTCACCGAATAATAAAATACGAACTTATTTGTCTGCACCAGCATGTTACAATGAAAAGCATGAAAGGGGACAAAATCGTTTGTCAAAAAAAAAAAAAATAAATAAATAAATAAATAAATAAAATTAGAGGTCACAGTGACCTCCCATTGGCTCTGATCTAGGGGGGATCACCCCCTGCATCCCCCTAGCTACGCCCTTGACAATGATTCTAAATATTCTTTTGTAAATATTATTGAAAAGTGCCTTCCCCTCTTTATTTTTTCTAATTACATCTAGAATAACACTAGTAGTACGAGTACATTGGCAATGTAACAGATTGATACTAAAGGAAACTATGATTTCGTAGATTGATGATATTATACTTGTATTGTGTGTGGTAACCTTGCAATTTTCTATGACGTTTGGTCAAACTTTACATGGAAACAACTTATTTCTGATTCCAGACGATTTTATGTTTTTGATGGGCTTTGTATTTTTTCCCCTTCAATTGTCAAATTTTGGTTAGTTTGTATAAACTTACACAAAGGTTAAAATAATGACTTTATGTGGCAATGTCATTTTCTTCATTTCCACCTTTTAATAAGACTCTTTCCTATTTTTTTCCCTTTTAAGCGACATACTTAGGACAAAGGAATTGCCTAATACATAGTTATTGCGTACTGTATTAGAAAATATTATTTTAAAGGTATCCTACTGGTGGCAAAAATTAAATAAAACAAGCCTAAAAACTTCCATTAAATCACAGCATTGAATATTTTATAATGAATTGAGAAATGTACTTTTCCAACTGTAATTTGGTCTGAAGTCCGACTTCACACATGGCATAGGGATCCGTTTGTAGGATAGGCAACCATTCACACCACAACAACACATTCACACAAATAGAGGATAAGAACAAGAGAGAGAAAGTACAGCAACCCCTCAATATACTGCGCTTGTCGCGAGACAGTAAAAGAGTACGATAAATCTGAAAGCGCATTATAACCAAGGTTGTTAAAAGAAATGATTCAATTACAGCACAAAATAATGATGTGCGCATTTACAATCATATTTGTTTTTTTTTTTTTTTCACATTAGAACAATTTTCTAGCAGAAGAAAATTAGCTTACCAATTGTTTTTGTAAATAAAAATTAAAACTAAAAAAATATTTCTATTATTTTATGGTGAAATACGAGTCAAAAGTTGCAGCTTAAATTACAACGAATTTAGACACAAGGAAAAAACTCCAGTTTTACTCATTAATTAAGAAAAGAGGAAAATATTTTTTCTGAGAAATATAACTATTTTCTGTGACGTCAATGCATTTTTTTATTTAAAAAAAAAACTTTTGGGAGACAAGGGAAAAGCGCGATGTAACGAGGGGTTACTGTACATCAATGCCCAAGCCGGGATTCGAACCCGGGACCTCCCAATCCGGATCAGACTTCTCTGACTTCTAGACAAGGTGGCCGGCGCAGTGATATATGAAGTAATTTTTCCAAAAAAATCAACTTTATGTAAAAATTGCCTGAATAATTTTTTTCAAATAGAATTTGCATATGAAAAATTAATATGCTAAATAAATTTGTGAATAATCATAATTTTACTTATTTTAATGAATTACAACTATGCCCCTTTTAACTGTTCAATCCAGTAGAAAGTTTTTTCTTCCTTTTTTTTAATTTAAAAAACAATTAACTTGGAAAAGTATACAACTTGAAATAATTATTACTCTATTCGTACTTTATTATAAAATATAAATAATGAAAATATGTGATGAAGTTACATAAATGGCACCGCATGTGTACATCTTACCATGGAATTCTTTTTCCTCTATTGTTAAAAAGACAACCTCTTTGACCTTCTTCTGCTTTTGCTAGAACAGTCAGCATTCCATTGACACTTTGTTCTGGTGTTAAAGGAGCTGCATTACCTCCCATGTCTGTTTTCACCCAACCGGGATGTAAGGCCATCACGAATATGCCCGATGATTTTAGTTCCATTGCTAAAGATTTTGTTACCATGTTAACGGCAGCCTGGAAGATCAAAATACAAAATTCAGTTTAAGTAATAATTTTAGTTTTTTATGAGTTATTTCATGTATGCTCAGTTTTTGAAAAATATTGTTAAATTCATATTTCTGGGTATCTTATGAACTGTTGGCAATAAAATTTGATCCTGAGCAGAAGGGGTTAACAACCAGACTGATGCTCGAAAACACTCATGATACAATGCTAGCCCATAAAAGATTACTTGTGATCTAGTTGTTGGTTTAATGTAGTACTGCAAATGCGTGAGTAAAATTACTAGCGTTTAAAAGGCTGAAACCTCTGGAAAATTCAAGACTAAGTTTTGCACAACAATATGGATGCATATGGTCTAAAACCACACTGATAAAAAACGGTTCACAGTTTGTGTCACTCCTATAAGTTGCTAACACAAACAAAACAGTTTGACTCCTAGACTGAAATTCACTCGGGGGGTGGGGGGATTTTGAATTTTCTTTCCTATTTTCAATTTTTTTTTCTTACTTTTCAGCTTTTCTGTCCTGAAGGCACAGTCATTTCAAGTCTCTTTTCATTCAAGATAATAAAAAGGAGCCATGTTAAGAAAATTATAAGTTAATTACATGCTTTTTAACAGAAAACAGATCTATTGAAATGGTTGCCAAGCTCAAATTTGAAGGAAAGATTCTTATTCCCACATCTTCTAGTGATATTTGCTAAACTGAGCTCCAAGTTAATCCAAGTAACTTACACAGCCCTAAAGTGGTTTGTTGTGGGTCTTGAAGTACAAACACACTTTTCTTCCCTTTTTTTTCTTAAAAAATATATATATATATATTAAGAAGTTCAGGCCCAAATTTCCCAATAGGCAAAGTAGGCAGCTGCCTAGGGCGGCAAATTTTTAGGAGCGGCAAATTTTACTTCAAACTTTTTTTTTTTTTTTTTAATTTTTCCCCCCGATACAGCGACGATGATTCCAAATTATCGGACTTGACCAAAATCGCAGAAAACAAAGAGAATCCAATGTGGCGGACTTCCGGTACTCGGCTTAATTTTTAGCCTGTTTTTAGCTTACGGCAGCGACGAAGTACATCAAACACGAACTTCCCTGAACTCAGAGAAGGCTTCTCTGGAGCCAGGGGCGGCCCTAGCGCCGGACATTCCGAACCCCTGTCCGGGGCGGGTTATTTTAGGGGCGGCATTTGGACTCGGATATGATTGGGATGAAATAAAGTTATATTTGGGCTAAAATAAAGTTTTCTTCAAGGAAAGAAAAGTAGTCGAATTTTACAACGAACATAATTCTTTTCGTTCTTCGGAATTCAGAAAGGTATGAATGTAGCGATGTTTATGCGTGTTATTTAAATGTACCCCCCCCCCCTCAATGCAACATTTTTGGTTGTTTCAACATAGCCTATTAAAATAAACGAATCACCGATTTAAAAGAACGGCAAGCACAAGCACTTTGATTGATTTTAATTTGCAAAAGAAGTTATAACTTTTAAAAGGTATTGTTTGCCTGCTTTTCTCCTGTTATTTTTGTAGTCTTAATTACACCCAAAATGCAGCATTTTAACTCAATTTTTCAAAAATTTCCTCGGGGGAAAAACCCCCGAACCCCCTGAAATTGCGGATATTCTCTACTTTATTAAAAAGTCACTGCTTCACTTTAGTCATTCCCCCCCCCCCCACACGCATACACACACTTCAAGGGGAATAAAAAAAAGAAAAAAATAAAGATAGCACGAAGTGTTAAAAACGACAGGTAAAGAAATAATAAAATGCATGAGGTTCTGTATCAGCGACAAAAAAAGACATAGGTGACAAAAAATGTCTGTTCTGCCTACAACAAAGTTTATCGAACTGCATAAGGGGCCCAATATCTAAAATAGCTTAGGGCGACATTCGGTCAAAATCCGACCTGAATACAAGATTTTATTTTGTCACTCTGTTTTTAATATCGACTACAGTACCATCATAGAGGATTTTGCTCGAAAGAAGGCTCGGAGGAAAGCTTTTTCGAATTAAGTAAGTTTAAAGTCGTTAAACAATAAAATAACCATTATTAAAACACTGAAAAACTGCGAAGAACTTCAAATTATTTTTCTTTGCAAATACTTAACGATGAAAGTGAAAAATATTACATTTGCTTTGAATTACTGCAGACTGACTTTTTCGCGCAAGCCATCATCATGTAGATCACAGTTCAATTATTTTTACTTCGCCCACTTTAAAGTATTTGTCCTAATACTTTTGTAAACGAAAAAATGAACCGAACTCTGTGAATTTTAACTTGTAACCTTTATATTTGCCTCATGCAAATGTTTAAAATAGGTGGCCCTCAATACTATTTAGTCCCTTAATACTGAAACTAATATATATGAGGAGGAGGGCGGCAGATTCAAGTCTGCCTAGGGGCGGCAAAGAGCTAAATTCGGCCCTGAAGAAGTTGAACTCATATATGAAAGCACATTTTCGGGAGACAACAGTTAAAAAAGTGGAAGTGTAAAGAATAGGCACTCTCTTCATGTTTTAGTTTCCAAAAAAAAAAATAATAAATAGCAAAAATCAGCTTTCATTTACTGTTTGATAATTGTCTGGACGTTTTATAATCCAGGATTATATACAATCTTTATCAATGACTACAAAATGAGTTTAATTTTGTCTACATATTCATAGTTTTGAAAAAATCTGAAATTTTATATCTGTAACTGTTGAATAAAGTATAATATTAAAAAACATTTTTTAAGATTTCTCTTTTGAAATGAATATTCTCAATATAAATTATTACAGGCCAAAGTACCCGAATCACACTTCATGATTCAGCCAAACTGAAGCTTCGGGAAGTAGCAATAGCTTCATTCTATCTCTATTTTTAAGTTTTTTCCCACATTTTCATTAAAAATAGTATTGTGCAAAAATAGACAATTAATCACTCTTAGCTATTGCTGCTAAACTTTCATGAGTCTAAGCAGCCTCTTAAAATCGAAAAAACATGATTTTGCCTTTCATATCCCTTTAAATTTTCTGAGCCATAACTTCATTCTAGAACACAAAATGCGAGATATAATTTAATTTTTTATAGAATAAAAAAATTACTTTGCTTATCCTGTATGACATGTAATCTCCTGTGGTATTTTCTTCAATGGATCCTAAATGAGCAGAGATGTTTAGAATGGCTGATTTTCCTACTTTAAGAGGAAATGCATTATTATCTGCTGCCTTCAGAAGTGGGTGCAAAGCCTACAATATATAAAAGAGAGCATTTTTATTTTTCATTTAAACAAAGAATATAACGTACAATTTTACAATTATTTTTAAAAAATGTTGATAATCTTTCCTTTGCCAGGTTTTATGCCATTAGAAGAAAATTTGATTATTCCTGTCTTTGTCTCTCTTAATTACATCTACACAGACATGCCAATTGCAATGAAGAATCAAATCAAGAAATGAAAGCCTCAAACTATGATAATATGAAATTCTGCATACATAATATTGTAGACTTAGTCTGGGAATTAGTGTAACAAACATTTCAACCATTTATCAACTTAGCTTTACAACAATTTCACTGAATTAATGTTTTTTTTTTTTTTTTGCAAATATATCAGGATTAAAAATTAAATTTGTAGACTTAGTCTGGGAATTAGTGTAACAAACATTTCAACCATTTATCAACTTAGCTTCACAACAATTTCACTGAATTATTGTTTTTTTTTTTTTTTTTTTTGCAAATATATCAGGATTAAAAATTAAATTGCACTACTTTAGAAACACTTCCTATTTCACAATACAGGGACAAAACTGTCCTGAGATTGAATTTTTCTCTCTCTTTCATTTATTTTTTTTTACGCACCCAGGAGAATTTACCACAACTCAGTAATGGATATCAATTATTAAAGATATAAATTAATACTTAAAATAATGCAGCATAAAATGAGTTATTAATGCTGACTTTCTCCAACTTTTTCAGAAAAGGGCTGAGATTTTTTCCCGTAACTTAACCTGCAGAATATTAATAATAAAAGGAAAAAACCCTCTAATTTTACTAAGGCGACCTCTTCTGTTCTAGTTTTGCATGCATGTAGCACTTTGTAATATTTCCTTGCCTAGGTCAGTTTCGCTCTTGACAATTATGCTCAATAGTTTAGTAATAACTAGCGCCCCTCTTTCTCGGTTTTACTCTTTCAAAGCTTGGTTTCTAGAGTTTAAGGTGGTCCTGAAGGACATCTGATTACCAATTACAACAGGAACCAATTAAAACAGGAAAAAAGTTCTGTCAAAAGCTGAATTTATAAGCTCCATTGGATGCATGGACTTCATTTTTTGCATCCTATCTATCAATTAGACATAACTTGTCAACCCTGCTTACTTTTCAAACACCTTGCATAAATGGCGCCATAGGCGGCTCGTACAGGGGGGGGGGGCGACTGCTCCCTCATTTCTGAAAGTAAAGGAGCGTTGCCCCCCCCCCTTTTCACGGGTATAAAGTGATGATCGAGTGAAAAATGATATTTTACTCAGTGGATTGATTAATTTCACCAAGATAACAGCTGAAAATTCCATAACTTTGGACTTTTTACATATCATTTCATAAAAATGAATGAAAAACAACCAGTCTGGTTGGTTTTTGAAGCCATTTTCCACATTTTTTTGAGGCCATTTAATCAGTAAAGTTAAAATCCAACACAAAAAAGCAAAATTTATCAAAAAAAGAGAAAAACTTTCAAAGTGATGCTTTGTACCCCCCCCCCCATGTATTTCTCTTGCCCCCTCACATTTCTATTGACCCCCCCCCTTTTTTTGGTGTACCAGCCGCTTATGAAAGTATTACTCTTCATTAGGGTCACATTTACTGCATGCAGTTACTTGCAATGTATCATTTTAAGAAGATTGATTTTTACTAGGGATTTTAAAATTGATCAAAACCAGTGATGTTGCTAAGGAAAGAGGGTATGTCTCTACTTTTCCATTTTAACTCAAGTGATAAATTTCAATGTGTTCTTTATTTATTATGTTCACATTTGCATGATAACTATTATGTTCACATTTGCAAGTGTTGCCCCACCTTTCCCCCCAAAAGCTACATCACTGATCAATACTGCATTACTTAACCACAGTTCAGTATCCTTGTTATGGTTTATATTTAGCTAGATTTTAGACTTTTACAAATAATGTGTAAAAAATAGTTTAAATAATTGAACATCTGACAGAGAAGAAGCAATGTATTTGACACTTACTTTTGCAAATAAAAGAGGAGCAACAGCATTCAATTGGAAACTGTCTAAAATATTTTGTTTGGTAACAGAAGTCAATTTATCTTTAAGCATCATCCCTGCATTATTTATGAGAAGATTCACTCCACCACTTTTTATGTTTGCCTGAATCTTTGAGACTACATCTTGATAATGATCAAATTCAATCATATCTATAAAAATTATTGAGGATTTTAATTTTTACTCGCAGAATATATTTTGAAACAAGAATTCAAAAATGCATAGCATGCCACTAGAAAAAGCATAGGATAGAAGTTTTGAAGTAATGCTGCAGGCTAAAGATGGTCACACATAAGCATCAATAATCAATTCAACTCTTGCAATCACATAAAATCGAACATTAATTCAAAGCGCAAACACATATTAGCAGTCAGTGTCTCTCGGAATAATTTTTTGAACACACTAATGCTATCATTACTTAAATGTTATACAGATAAAAATGAGGACAAAATATTAATGAATAAAAAATAAACACATCAGAATAAAGCTGTTGTTACTATATTTACCGAATATAGAAATCAAAAAAGTTGGCTAACAGTATATTATTTTATCATTGTAAAAACTGCCAGGTCTCCTGATTTTGTATTTTTGAAGCACTTACTTAAAAAAGACAAAACTTTTTTTTTTTTTAATTTCTTTTATTCATTTTCGCTCCATATATATTTTCAAAAAATATTTTTTTCAATGATTGTGTATAATACGTGTTGATGGCGATTACTTGATTCTTGAATGCAAGCATTACAATTTTTTATTTTCTCTTCAATTTCTTTGCTTATACCGGGCCAGTAAACGGAGCATCTGGCTCGAGCTCTACATTTGGATATGCCTAAATGACCTTCATGGATTCTATTCAGTACTTCTGCTTGATGTGACTTTGGAATGATGATTCTGCAGCCTCTCATCAGCAGTCCATCTTGAATTGAAATTTCATAACGATTCTGCCAGTAAGGTGCACAGCTTGCATCAACTTCGTTCTTTTCGGGCCATCCCTTCAGTGCATATTCAGTAAGCTTTTGACAAGTTGTGTCTTCAAGTTGTGCAGCGTTCAGTTCTCTTAATTTGTGAGATGAGGCAGGAAGGCAGTCTGTAACCATCTGAATGTAGGCATTAATTTCATCTTCTAGTTCTTCTCTTCTACATGGACCTGTTAGAGGGTTTCTTGACAATGCATCTGCAGCATATAATTCTTTTCCTGGGATATGTACAATGCTATAGGAAAACTTCATCATCCTTATTTTGATTCTCTGTAATCGGGGAGACAAATCATCTAAATTTTTCTTAGAAAATATCGGAATGAGTGGTTTATGGTCAGTCTCTAATGTGAAATGCATTCCTGTTAGATAGTCCCGGAATTTCTCGCATCCCCACACAATACCTAAGGCTTCTTTTTCAATCTGAGCGTAATGACTTTCCGTTGGAGTCAATGTTCTAGATGCATAGGCAATTACTGATTTTCTTCCATCTGCTTGTTTTTAGCAAAGTGTAGCTCCTAAGCCAAACGAGGAAGCATCTGTGGTAACAATAGTTTCTTTTGCTGGATCAAAAACCTGTAGAACTGGATCAGATGACAATATATGCTTCAAGTTTTGGAAAGCTTCTTCTTGTGGTGATGTCCATACAAAACTTACTTTGTTGCTTAGCAGAGAATACAGAGGAGAAAGTATATCAGCATAATTAGGAACAAATTTTGCTAGATAATTAGCCATGCCTAGTAATTGCTTCAGTTCTCTTTTATTTGTTGGAACTTTAAAATTTTCTATGGCCACAATCTTGTCCACATCAGGATGGATTCCCTTTTCATCTATTATGTGGCCTAGAAATTTAATGGACGTCTGCGAGAACATACATTTCTTTGGATTGAGTGTCATACCGGAGTCTTTGAGTCTTCTACAAACTTGTGTGAGTCTCTGGTCATGCTCAGTTTGTGTTGTTCCCCATACCAAAATATCATCCATATGGCAAACTGTTCCTGGGATGTCTGTTAAAATTTGAGACATTCTTCTCTGAAAATGCTCGGGAGCAGATGAAATTCCAAAAGGCAATCTTCGGAATCTAAATCTACCAAATGGAGTGATGAATGTGGTTAGATATGATGATTTCTTGTCCAATGGAATTTGCCAAAATCCTGAATTAGCGTCAAGTTTTGAAAACATCTTGGCACCAGTTAGAAGATTCAAAGTATACTCAGTTTTAGGAAGTGGATGTAGCTCACGTCTGACATTTTTGTTAAGCTCACTTAAATCCATGCAAATTCTGACATTGCCATCACTTTTAGGCACGATCACAACTGGAGAACACCACTCAGTCGGTTCTGTAACTGGAACAATGACTTCTTGTTCTACCATTCTCTTCAATTCAGCTTCAGTTTTCTTCAAAAGAGGAATTGGTACATGTCTAGGATTAGTAATTGCTTGAGGGGTTGAACCTGGCTTCAGCTTGATAACATGACATTCTTTCATTACCCCAAGACCTTCAAAAAGTTCTGGAAACGCATCTTTTGGATTCATAGCAGAAATCTGGGAAATTAAGTTTAAATTCGGCCCTAGGCCAAGAGCTAACAATGCGGGTTTTCCTAGCAGACAAGTTTGAAGATTATCTATCACATAGATTTCTTCTGAACAGAATTTTTCTTTGAATTTAATACTTGCAAAGAATTTTCCTATTGTTTTCAGTGCTCTTTTGTCTGGACCACATAATATTTTACCTGGTGGGCTCAATTTGGTATTTTGAAACATACCTTTGAATACCTCTGACGGCAAAACGGTATGGTCGGCTCCGCTATCGATTTTAAACTGAATGTCCTTGTTGTTCACTTGAATGATGACAGTCCAGTCAATAGATGATTTGTTCTTATTTCCAGGTTGGATAACTCCTAAAAAACCGACTTCTGAACAGATTTTCTTGGGTTTTGTGAGACAAACATTGGCATAATGTCCTAATTTTTCACATTTTCTGCATTTGGCATCCCTAGCAAGGCACAACCTTTTTTCATGCTTTTGTTTTCCACACCACTTGCATTTTTCAAAAAATCGTGAATTATTTTCATTAAATTTCTTATTTACATCTGCTTCTACATTTTGTTTATTTTTCCCGAACTTTTGTTTTTGAAATCGCTGATTTTTATTTTGCGAAACAGCATTAACTGATGCAGTTTCGTTACCGCTGAGCTTCTCTTGTTGTTCTTTAACAACTTCACTAAGCCTAACTCTTTCAGTTACTTTTGTAAGTGTAAGATCAGCATCTAATTGCAACTTTGCACTCAAATTTTTATCACGTATTCCCACTACAATACGGTCACGAATAAGTTCATCATGCAATGCACCATATTCACAGTGTTCTGCTAATGCATATAAAGCCGTTATGAAAGTATTGACTGATTCCCCTTCAAGCTGTATTCTTTTGTTGAATTGTGCTCATTCAAAAATAGTATTTTTCTTAACAATAAAATGATCATTGAACCTTTCCAAGACAGTATCAAAGTCAGCTTGTTCTTCATCGGACAAACCGAAAGAACTAAATATATCTTCTGCCTGCTCTCCCATAATGTAAATTAAAGAATTTACCTGCTCATTTCCGGATTTGGTCGATAAACCTGAAGCAATCCTGTACCTCTCGAATCGGATTTTCCATTTAGACCAATTTCCTGGTGTTGAGAACGTAAAATGTTCCGGTGCTGCTATCTGAATGGACGCCATTGTAATACTTCGGCTTTCGAAATTTGTCGACGATTTTTTTCACAACAGAAAATGTTCACGATCTTTTAGTTGCTAAATATTTTACGCTGCCACCATGTATAATACGTGTTGATGGCGATTACTTGATTCTTGAATGCAAGCATTACAATTTTTTATTTTCTCTTCAGATTGCTCCTATGGTTAGAACTGATTTTTACCTTTAAGATAAAATGTCAACTTTTCTTCAACCAGAGTTCCCAATGGAGCTCGAGGATCTCGCACTTTCAAATAAAATCTTGCACCAAAATATTTTTATGCAAGACATTTCCGGACCCATTAATGGCTAAATTAATGAAACAAAATTTAACTTTCCTGACTGAAGAGTCCACAATAAGGACGAAACTGCAGTCTCAGGATATCATGACCGAGCTGTGAGGGTAATTGCTTCAGTTATGCCTTAGCCCTTACTTGTGGGCGGTAACTCATTGCATATATTGTAAAATATCTTGACAAATATCTATTACCAAAAGCAGGTCATAAATTTATTAGCTTAGATGGATAAAATTATTGGTTAAATCTTAATGCAACATTCATTATATGAGTATATTTTCCTAAATAAATAAATATTACTAATGAGACACTATTCAAGTTTAAAAAAAAAAAAACTTACCTGCTTTCACTATGTTTACATTAGGACATGTATGCGCAACATCTTGTAGCTTCTAGAAAAATTGAAAGAAAAATTGTAGATGAGAAAGCATAACTATCTTATATGATCGATAACACTTATGCTATAAAATGTATTAAATGGAAAACAGTGGCTACCAATTATATGAATCACATTCCTCCCAAACACTTTTGATTCATTAAAGCGGCTAATTTAATAAAGCTGGAATTTGTTGTTTTAGGTGTTTTGATTCATTAAAAAGGCTGAGTTAATTAACCGGCATCCGCTGTACTAGAAAATATAGCACAGTTAAAATTACATAGTTCATATGTACTGGACCGAAGTAGAATTAGTAGGCACATGATGAAATTATTTAAATTTATTGGAATGGAGGATGTCGATAAGCTAAAGTTTACACAGAGGACAAAATCAGTTATAAGCAATTTAAATCTGCATTTAATCTTAAAATTAGGGAAAGGCTTTTAGATTTTTAGGAGGAATTAGCCAAAAAGGATCAAAGTGCAATTTTCGGCCTTTAAAAGGGTATGCTAGGGCAGTGACAGATATAAAGGTTTGAAGGTCTGTCACAATACATTTTTAAAAGTTCCTGAGAAATGAAGAGCTCTACATAAATAAATTCTGTGTCTTTTTGGATCTTCTAAGAGAACCTTAACACTTGGGACCACTCGCAAATGCAACATTTGCCACATAATGAATTTGTTATGGGTCTGAGGTGAATTTTTAAAAATAAAGGTCCCTAAAATGTGGCTTTAGGTAATATTTTGTTATTTGAGATGGGGTTGTGGAAAAATTGCTTTCAAGATTGATTCTCCTTACATATTGTACAAAGAATAGGAAATATATTATATACACATAAATAAATGTATGTACAGAATTTTTAGTTCTCTTAACAAGGAGAAAAATTATGTCTCAAAAATGGATAGTTTTCATGTTTGCATTTTTTTACTCATTTCAGAGAGGGTGCAGACCCCATGGACCCTCCATTTATCTTTACCACTGGTGCTTGTCCTCATCCAATCTCATTTGAAACATTTTAAAACATATGCACCCAGAAAAAATGAATAATTTCATAACATATGATGAGAATTAAAACAACAAAATAAATCTTTACTCCAAAGATAAGGTTTATGAGAAACTGAAGTATAAGCAGCTCCTACAGAAAAAGTAAAAACATAATTGTTCAACAATCTTAGCTTATTTTTGTAAATAGATTTTTTTTCCAAATGATTATCATGAGCATGTTACTGTAAGTAATTACAACATGAAATATTTTCTATGTTTACAATTTAAAATGGCTATTTTTTCCACTCCTTGAGCCATGGGCATCCACAAGCAAAATTTTAAATAGGGGCTCCGATCTTTTCTGCATGGTTAAGCAAGATATTTTTCTCATGGAAAGCATTTTCAGTGCACTTTAGAGTTATTAAAATTTGAAATTTAAAAAACTTACTCATTGATGGCTGTTTTTTTTTTTTTTTTTTTGCTGAAAAAAAAGCATTAAATCAAGGAATCAATACCCTCCCCCCCTATAGGCGTCCATGTCTTGAGCCACTGTGAGGCAAACTGATAAACCTGAGCTGCTCAAAATTATTGCATGATAGCACTGTAGAATCAAATTTTTAAAGAGTATACCGTTTTTTAATTAATATTATAATCCAGTTAAAATATAAATAACTGTATTGCAAACTCCACAGCACTCATTTTTATGATCATTTGCTTTATCAATATGTATGTGTATTTTCACGTTATTGTTCACAAGAGTAGATATAAAATGGAAACAATTACAAACCTCTGCCTTTTCTGGATTCCTACATAATGCAAACACAGTGGGCGTTTTTGAAAATTTCGACAATTGTTTCACAAATTCTAGTCCCAATCCTCGACTGGCCCCTGTAATTACGATGTTTGCCATAATGTTAAACGTAAATATACACACACTTACGTAACTTGGAAAAAAAAAAAATTGTTGTAATCCCAGAAATCTATGCCCGTAGCAGACAACTTTCGTATTGGTACATTGCCAAATTCTTTCTGTATATATTAAGAGAAAAAAAAACTTTCTTTTCTGGCATTGGAGTTGCTTTAATTTTAGAGCTCCTCAATAAGGCTACTTTATAAAACAAAAAAAGTATAGTAAAATATTAAACTATGTGCTTCCAGTTCTAAAATGCGTTTTTTCCCTAAAAATGTCGATAAGTGTTGCTGACGTTACTATTAACTGCACTTTTCACTTCTAGATAAACTAACCGAAACGGTGGCGGGAATATCGGATCCAGCAGGGCAGAGAATATCACGTGACTACACGGCAACCGGAAAGCGATTTCAGTGTGGGCGTGGCTTAAAGGAAATAATAGCAGACAGCTTTCGAATCGCGTAGTGTGGATTTGAATATGGTCTGATACAAAATAATTAAAATATAATAAAGACGAAATTAAGCACAATTAAGAATGCCAGATGCAATGTTTTACGAAAACGAGTAGTATCTTTCACATGAAAATCCAAAATTGATTTTTCTGTTCTTTTTCGCAACTTAATTTTGTTTCAGAATTTTATACTCCGGTTTATTTTGCTCATTTTCAATCGTTTTGTTTGACTCGAAAAAAATCTTTTGTGTAATAGAGAAGTTAAATTCTAATTTGCTTAAAAAAAATTAATGAATAAAATTCATCACCACACCAGGATTTAAAAAAAGAAATAAATAAAGGAAAATAAAGTTGAACTACATTGAAAATCAAAAATTATATAAAAAAAAAAAAAAAAAGAAAAGAAAAAAAAAGACAAGCTTTTCTCGAC
This sequence comes from Uloborus plumipes, assembly GCA_038373865.1. NCBI lineage: Eukaryota > Metazoa > Arthropoda > Arachnida > Araneae > Uloboridae > Uloborus > Uloborus plumipes. Next base: position 59,137 of record JAXGGA010002719.1, read on the forward strand.
TTGTGTACTTTTTTTTTTATCGAATACATTATGGAATAACAATTTGGTTTTATTTCTTGATTCATTTCGGCAGGGTGTTAATGATTTAAATCAATTGATTTAAACCAGTGATTTAAATCAAATGATTTTTTTTTAAATCATTGATTTAAATCATTTTTCAACTTAAGCTTAGAAATCTTCTTGATTTTTTGATTTTCATAAATTCTGTTTTTTGCTTAGTTTTAGTTTCTGTTTTTTGCATAACTTTTCTTCCTAAAATTGATTTTTGTCCTTATGGTTTTCTCTCACTTATTTAATACTTCTATCTATTCATTTTTTCTCTCCTTACTCAATCTAATTATTATTCACATTTTTAGGCAATGGAGACTTTTAAATTATATTCGGCATTATTATTTTTATTATTATTATTATTTATTTTTTTTTGAAATTGATAAGGAAGTTAAAAGGCAATACACGAAAAGATGGTTGTGTATCTTTTGATTTTTATCTCATAGAACACTTTTCAATTTAAGATAGTTAAGTAATGTTGAAAAAGAGAAATTTGCTGGAAACTGCTAACACGTTTTTCAAAGTTACGAGAAATCATATTTTCAGTGTAAAAATAAATAAATAACAGCATATTAATTAAAAGACATGTAGCAATGTCCAATTTATTTATTTCCTTCTGTTGTTATATTTTTCAGTGTGTTACTATGTCATCTGTATTATACTTATGATTTAAATCATATGCATTTGTATTAAAATCGTTCGCATTGAATGTTATGAAATTTTTTTGGTGACATAATAAATGAAATTTTTTTTTGAAATTTTTAACAATATCAATTTCATGCTTACTAATATTCATAAGTATAGCTAATCAGTTACGAAAGTTTCTGAAGTCTTTTTTATATATATATATATATAATATATAAAAAATCGATTTAAATTAAAAAAAAAATCAGATTTAAATAAAAAAATCTGATTATTTAATTAAGCATTTTCTAATTTTTTAATAAAGTAAATAAAGAAGCATAAAAAAAATCAAGAAAATTTTATTATTTTCTAACAACTTATACACTAAAGGCTGTTCTCAAATAGCTACTAAGTAAATTAAAACTTTTAAATGTTAAATAAAAAATAATTGTTAGAAGTAATTGCAAAAAATGTTATAAAACTTAGTTAATATTCAGATAACCAGACATTGTCAGTATTTGGCCGAATAGTTAGTTTTTAGTATTCATATAAAACTGCTATTTGGTACATCCTTAATGCTTATTCAAATACTTCATTCATGATTAGTAGTATTTCTTTCTTTCTTTTTAATTTTTTGAATCATAACGGTAAGTTCTTCCAGTAGTATTGCATTGAATGGTTAAAATCAAGATACATTCATGTCACATTTTATGCATTGGACATGGGCTCCACCCAATATAGGGAGGACAAGAGGGGCTCTAGCCCCCCCCCCCCCATAGAAATGAGTACTTTCTTAATTTTAGTACAATATTTTCGGCAAAAATATAAATATATTTCGTTTTCAGCCATTAGTGAGTAAGTTATTAAAAATGCCAAATTTCAATAACTTTAATTACTTCACTAAAATTACTTTCTATGGGAAAAATATATGGCCAAACCTTGGGGGAAATACGTAATCCCCCCCCCCCCCGCTCAAAATTTCGCATAGTGGCACCGGAGGTACATTGTAGGAGAATCAGAGGAGACATGATCCAGTTGTTTAATTTTTATCAAAATGAATGAAGTTTATCTATTGAATTTTTGTTCAGAAAGCAGAGCAAGGGGACATTGTTTTAAGCTATTTAAATCTCAGGCTAACCTAGAGGTGAGGAAAAATTACTAATTTAGTAGGGTTGTGAGCACCTGGTACAACTTACCAGAGAAATTTACTAAGACCAGCCTAGCTGGGGATAGAGCCTGTAGCTGTTCGTCCTCTTTTGTATTTGTATATAATAATTTAAGAATTTATTATTTACTATTTTAAAACCTTTCCTACAAATTTGACTTTTATAATTACTATTCATTTTTTATTCTAATAAGCATTAAGAACTAACTCCTCGTCTTGTCTTACGGGACGAAAAGAGGGCGTTGGGCAGGGCCAATGGGGCAGATTCCTTGGCTCTCAACCATGAAAAATTAAATAGCAATTTTTGTGTGTTGTAATTTAATGATTGCTTAATTTAGATTACTTAAGTGATTTCAAGTCACAAAAAAAAAGGGTGCTTAATTTATCAGAGCATGCATTAAAATAATTATTTGTTGTTAAAGATTCAAAATTTTGAATCTTTAGCAACAAATAATTAAGTTCCACTGTTTATGTTTAGTACTTATAAATCCTTACATCCTAAATGCAGGATGTGAAAAAAATCAATGATTTTTTTGAAAAAATCAAAATAATCAGATTTTTTTTATTTCAATCTGATTTTTTTTTAATTTAAATCGATTTTTTATATTAAAAAAATTAAAAAAAAAAGACTTCAGAAACTCTCGTAACTGTTTAGCTATACTTATGAATATTAGTAAGCATAAAATTGATATTGTTAAAAATTTCAAAACAAAATTTCATTATTATGTCACCAAAAAAATTTCATAACATTCAATGCAAACGATTTTAATACAAATGCATATGATTTAAATCATAAGTATAATACAGATGACATAGTAACACACTGAAAAACATAACAACAGAAGGAAATAAATAAATTGGACATTGCTACATGTCTTTTAATTAATATGCTCTTTTATTTATTTATTTTTACATTGAAAATATGATTTCTCGTAACTTTGAAAAACGTGTTAGCAGTTTCCAGCAAATTTCTCTTTTTCAACATTACTTAACTATCTTAAATTGAAAAGTGTTTTATGAGAAAAAAATCAAAAGATACACAACCATCCATCTACCATCTTTTCGTGTATTGCCTTTTGACTTCCTTATCAATTTCAAAAAAAATAAATAATAATAATAATAATAATAATGCCGAATATAATTTAAAAGTCTCCATTGCCTAAAAATGTGAATAATTAGATTAAGTAAGGAGAGAAAAAATGAATAGATAGAAGTATTAAATAAGTGAGAGAAAACCATAAGGACAAAAATCAATTTTAGGAAGAAAAGTTATGCAAAAAACAGAAACTAAAACTAAGCAAAAAACAGAATTTATGAAAATCAAAAAATCAAGAAGATTTCTAAGCTTAAGTTGAAAAATGATTTAAATCAATGATTAAAAAAAAAAAAAAATCATTTGATTTAAATCAGTGGTTTAAATCAATTGATTTAAATCATTGACACCCTGCCTAAATGAATCAAGAAATAAAACCAAATTTGTAAGAAAAGCAGTCGAAAACTTTGCACAATTGATGAAGTTAAAAATGCTAGACAACGTGTCTACAAGTACAAATAAAAGGTTAAAAAAGAGTTAGAAAACTCTAGCAGATAGCTATTGGTTCACTTGACTGGTGTCAGTGAACCATCATCTTTTTGCACTTATGATGGGGCTTCATTCATAATAGCCCCCAAATAGCTATCTGCTAGAGTTTTCTAACTCTTTTTTAACCTTTTATTTGTACTTGTAGACACGTTGTCTTGCATTTTTAACTTCATAAAACCAAATTGTTATTCCATAATGTATTCGATAAAAAAAAGTACACAAGTCGAGAAAAGCTTGTCTTTTTTTTTTCTTTTCTTTTTTTTTTAATATAATTTTTGATTTTCAATGTAGTTCAACTTTATTTTCCTTTATTTATTTCTTTTTTTAAATCCTGGTGTGGTGATGAATTTTATTCATTAATTTTTTTTAAGCAAATTAGAATTTAACTTCTCTATTATTTTTTTCGAGTTAAACAAAACGATTGAAAATGAGCAAAATAAACCGGAATTAAAATTCTGAAACAAAATTAAGTTGCGAAAAAGAACAGAAAAATCAATTTTGGATTTTCATGTGAAAGATGCTACTCGTTTTCGTAAAACATTGCATCTGGCATTCTTAATTGTGCTTAATTTCGTCTTTATTATATTTGAATTATTTTGTATTAGACCATACTATTCAAATCCACACTACGCGATTCGAAAGCTGTCTGCTATTATTTCCTTTAAGCCACGCCCACACTGAAATCGCTTTCCGGTTGCCGTGTAGTCACGTGATATTCTCTGCCCTGCTGGATCCGATATTCCCGCGACCAACCGAAACAATGTTACTATGACAACAGATAACATTCTTCTCTTCGGATCAAAATGTGACTATTTATTTATTTATTAGGTAAGAATTCAAAACTGAACAAATCCATGAGATTTTCAAGAAAAAAAAGTACCAAAATCTATTTTGTCTCAATTCGTGTTTCTGTTTCATTTTGTTGATATAAAATGTGTTAAAATAATCCTTATTTTCCTCTTATACATTTTTCCATAAAGTATTTTCATATCTTTCGGAATTTATACCTCATTTGTACCTCATTAGATGAAAATGATTTTATTTCGAGCTTAAATGTAGTATAGAACATTAAGAACTTAATATATTTTAATGTTAATAATACATAGGTGCAATATGTTTTGATGCATTACATTATTGTTTAATTGACTCTATCAAGTGGTCTCATGTATAACGTGTTTCATCAATATTTTTTTTCTGTACTTAATAATTAAAGTACAGAATGTTACTATTAAGAGTTGGTGTATTATCCAAGTCAAAGCTACAAAATATATATTTGAACTAAAAATGTTTGTTTACCACGTCCTGGCAGTTTAAGCTGCTAAGATCAACTTTTAAAGTATATCTTGGATACAAATGCTAAAGCTCAAAAACAAAAGTATTCAATCTAAATGTTTAATGAAGTTTAAAATCAATATATAAATTTTTCCTAATTGAGAATAAAATTATTGGTGTTTATGATATGTATCTGCATTTCAGTGACTGAAATGTGTGCTTTGCAAGAGGAACACAAATAATCTTGCTCAAACATTATCTTGCTCTCTTACAAATTTAAATGGAGGAAAGAAGACAAAGCAGAGGTGACGGAATGGCAGTTGATGGTGGGCCAGGATATGCATATATGATGTTTGTTCTGATGGAGAACCTTTTGGACAAGCTGAAACTTTTGAATTATGATACAGAGTTCACCCAAGAATTTAAAATAAAACACATTAATAAGTATGTTTTTCACTACTTTATAATAATACATTAAATTAGAACCATTTGTCATATGAAAGTTGTTTCAAGTAATGTACTTATTATCACATTCATATTAAAATATTAACTTAATGAGAGAAAGAAACAAAACGAGTAAGTTGCATAAGCTTTAAATATATTTAAGGTTCAAGTTTTATACGTTATTTTGTGAAACTGTTTTGGTAGCTGATAAAATTGTTCTTTTTTTTGGCTCTCTTGAGTTATAGGGAGTGTTTTTTTTTCTTTTCCCGATTTATGCACGGGTTGTCTGCAAGATTGCCAACATAAACTTTGCAGACTGCAAACAACCCATAAATAGTAGTTCCTTCAGCTTTGAAGCTGAAGAAACTTCTATTTATGGGTTGCTTGCATTTGAAATAAAGTGAAATCCATTTGCAATATTGATCAGTGTAAACCAGAAAATGACATTGCTCCCACCATTGGAATACAAATGGTAGAATTTCTGAAGGGGCCAATTTTACCAAGTTTAGGCATCCCCTCTCCACACCCACACATGCAAGTTTTGACAGTGAATACATCTTCAAATCCACCCCCTTGGATATGCCACAGATTGCATGTACGAAAGGAATCTTAAAACTCCTTTGAAAGAAATTAATTAAAAAACAATGGTGGTGGTAGGGGGGGGGGTGACACCACGACTTTTCGCCTCTAGGTGACAACCCATGCTAGCTATGCCAATAATATAATGTAAATATTTTTTTTCTTCCCTAATTGTATTTTGTATGTTTCTACTAATAACTTTAACCTTTAGGAGCTGGGCGGTACACATGCTGTACCATAACTATTTTTTTTGGGGGGACGGGGTTGAGATTTTCACTCGAACCCTTTGGAGTCGGGGATTTTTTCAAGGTTTCATACGTCTGGTACTACAGTTTATACCTTCTCTTTTCAATGGAAAAGAAATCTGTGGTTCAACTGCCGTACTACCTGGGTCGAAAGAAAAATTTCTAAAAAACAGCCTGGTTCCAAAAGGTTAAAGGGTGCTTGCATATTAAATCTGCTGCAGCTACGGATTTAGCTGTTAAAATAGATTTGGAGGTTTATTTTAAATAACTGCATGCATGTGTGAACAGCAACTGCCAAAAAGGAAAAAAAAGAAAAAATGGCCGAACAAACGAACAAATCTGTAGCTGCGGTGGAGTTAATACACAAGTACTTATTAATGTCTGACATTAATTTTCGGCTTTTTTAAAAAATCGTAACTCAAATCAGAAGTATTAAAGTTTTGAAATATTTGTAACATTATGAATCTGGAAATAATTTACTTTCAAATTAAGCATGTTTTTTACAAGCCTTTCTGATTGGTTAACTGAAATCTTTCTTTTTTCTTTTTCCTAGGCATTATTTTGCAATTCAAACTAATCCTGGTGAGCAGTTTTTTATATTTTCGTCATTAGCTGCTTGGCTAATCAGAAAATGCGGAATGAGATTTGATACTCCTCAAGAAGTAATAATACATAACTGTTTATAACTCATTTTAGTTGTCTCCGTTTACATGTCCTAATGTGTTATGAAAATTTAGATAACCTGGAAAGAAACGTACAACATTAGAGGTGGGAAATTAAGTTCACTGTCTTTAAAGGTCACCGATTTTGGCAATTTAGTGTTCTATGCCATTATCGAAAAGAAGTTTACTTCAAATATTGTCATTAAATAGTTTCATCATAGTACTTTATCATGGCTCCTCCCTCCCCTCCTTTTTTTTGTTATCTTCTAAAAAGGATTGGAACTGTATAGAATTATTTGTCACTTTCACTGAAGCCACTGTTGATGTGGATATGATGATTCATTTAAACATGGAATTCTGAGATACTTGTTGAGGACTGCATCCCCATTATATTGTCTCCACTTCATCCTGAATTTGATCAAAATAGACCTCAAAATAACAAACACTAAAACTAGCAAATATACTTCCTAAGCAACAGGGTTTAAGCTAAGTTTCAACTTTTTTTTAGCAAAAACGCTAAATTGGAGAAAAGGCTTCAGCAAAATGCTCAAGGTTCATAAATAGTGAATCTGTTTACTATCTTTCTAATGTAGTCTATGTATTTCATCTCCCGTTGAAAGCTAAATTCAAAATTCAGTCTTGACAGCTTGAACGAAATAAATTTATAGTAGGTAACATTTTTCTTTAAATTTAAAGTGAAAAATTTAGCATTGAAATTCACATTAAAATAACACAAGTTTTTTCAAGACATCAATAATGAATTCATTGGGGGGGGGGGGGATGTTATGCCCATTAAGTCAATATAGAGTTGGACTTAATAGCATTTTATACATGTTGGCTGCGTTTCATAATAAGAGTGATATCACCATGCTTGCTTTCTCTCTCAGATCGGACATTGTTTTTTGTTCCTATCATATTAAAGCAAAAAAGCGGAAATGGCCTTGCTTCATTTTTGCAATTTAGATAGTATTTTCGCATTTTGCGAAAGATGGGACCATAGCGAAAACCCTGCTAAGCAACTGTCTCTACATTTAAAATGTATAAGATGCAAATGTAGTTCAATGTTACCTAAATATTTTTTTTACCATACACAGTCTGCACCTGTCTCATATTCAATCTTTTCAAAAGTATGTTTCCTGTAACAAAACTGCTGCTATTTTTATAACTAAAGTACTATGCATACTGTTAAACCAGGGGTGGCCAACCTTTTTGAGAAGAGTGCCACTATCTAGGTGAAAAAAGTTCGGCGTGCCACTTTCAATTTTTTCAACAAGCTGAAAATTTTTAAAAAGTTAAAAAAGATTATTTGCTGACTGACTCGGTGATTTTCTATCACATTTTTAGCTAGTACAATTAACTAGTAAAATTTTTCACGTCAGTCTGAGGGGTGAAAATGATAAAACAAATGAAAAAAATCCGAGTATTAGAGATAGCGTTAAAAAAACTTTTATACGTTCAGTCAGTATAGGGTTGTGCTTAAAATATAAGCAAATAACAAAAAAAAAAAAAAAAATTCTAAAAATCAAACGGTCAGTACTTAATATGGCTTATGGATGGGTCCCTCTTTTACCCCGTCCTTAATTTTAGAATTAGTTCTTGAAAAAGCTAACACATATCAGGGTTTTAAGTGCTATCAGTTAGCATTCAATACTATTATAATTCTTTTTATATTCATCAAAAAATATATTTGTTCACAAACATTTTTTGAACAAAATTTACGACAGCACCAGACAGCTAAAGCGTGTAAATAAAAAAAAAGTTGTTGGTACAAATTTGCAAAATTCAATGTAATTTGGATGACTGGCAGTGGAAGTAGGCTTTTATACTTGATTTCCAATGCTATAAGACGCAACATGTCTGCAATTTTAGTATGGATTTTAGGTAGACACCAAGTAATGTCTTGCAAAGAAATAGACGAAGAATTTGAAAACATCAGTATTTTTTTGTCATCTTAAAACTCATCAAACCTATAAATTACTGAATGCATACTTCAAAACAGATGTAAATTTTTTACTATCAATCCTGAGGACATAATTAACTTTGGGTAGCTACTTCCAGTATTGATGTGAAATGTGTTAATCTTTTTTCTCCGAAGTCAAGAGAAAGAAATTGTTTGTAAGTTTTATTGTAAAGGAATGTGTATGATCTATATGGGTTTAGGAAACAATTTTTGTCCTAAAATCTTAAATTTGAATTATTTACGCGCCAGACCATAAAGTATGAAATAGCTGAATTTAATTGCTAATCTTCATTCGTAAATAACATTCCCTTATTCCTTCAAGATATTTTAAAACACATTCCCTCAAATTCTAAAACAGCATGAGTATTTTTCATTTATATAACAATCGTACATTAAAATGAAGGAGTAACTTGTCAGCCTTTTCACCTTTTTACTTCCTTTTACGTAGTAAAGGAAGTATTGTGATCGCGAAAAAAAATCCCTCAAATTTGAGTCTAAATTTTGATTTTGCTCACACCCGAATGAATGTTCAGTAGTTTTTTCGACCTGTCAGCACTTGCATATATACCTACCAACATATAAGTCATTTCACTACAACCAATTAGATTTCGCGTTTACGTGCACCACTGACATCATGCGCAGATGTTTTTTTTTTTTTTTCGGAATAGCATTTGCGCACCGGTTAAAATAATTCATAAAAAATATATAACTGTGTCAAAAAATAAAAAAAATGGTCAATTCCTATGTTTTGAAGCATGTTCTTTCAGAAAAAGACACTTTTGAAATTTCGGAAACTCCCCCATTGTGTTGGCGATGGGTATGTCAGCCTCCTGAAACATGTCAGCTCATGGTTCTATTTTTCTGGGTAAGAGTCTTAGTTTTTGTGATTATGTTCTCAATTTTTAAAAATTTTCTACAAGTCTTCGCGTGCCACTTCAGCTGCTCTGCCGTGCCACACTGTGGCACGCGTGCCGCGGGTTGGCCACCACTGTGTTAAACAAATATATAGTATCAATCTGACCTACTAATTTAAATACAACTGATCAAACAAATATTGAACAGCTCCAAGGGGTTCACTTTAAACCTTATTTTGGGTCTGTCAGTCTAGAAGAGCCATAACAGAGCTGAAGGAAAGAAAAAAAAAACCCTAACTAGACTGACCTTGGTAAACAAACGCTTAAAACAAACAATGGTTAAGACAAACTGATTTTAAAGGTCCCTTGGAGTTTGTTTTGTTAAGGTTCGACTGTATCAAGAAAAATTTGATACCCCTTTTTGGAAGTAAAAAAAAAAAAAAAAGAATAGTAGCACCATACAAATGCAGATTTGATTAATGTTTAGTTGTTACTTATGCCATAGTTATTGATTGTTAAGCTGTCCAAAAATGCACTAATATTTATCAGTGCACCTTTTCTTTAGTCTGATGATCCCAATGGTACCATAGCAAGCATACTGGAACAAGTTAGGCAAATGGTAAATATTTGTTTATGTCATTATTTTATTTTACACTAGTATTTATTTAGTTGATAAAGTTTCCATTGTTTAGGGTGTGACTGTAGATTTTCCTCCAAGCAAATTAAAGCAAGGATGGGGCGAGCAAGTCATCTTTGTTCTTTCACGTCTAGCTGATCAAGCTCTCACAAAAAACAGCTTCACTTGGAAAAGGTTAATATTCTGATAATAAGTGATAATGAGTATTTAATAGGGCTTCAGTAACATTTCATAGTCAATATTTTTATCAAGATAATACAGTGCACTTCCATAGCTTTTGATCTTTATTAATCTTGCAGGCCAATAATTTTGCCGGAAGATGACGATGGCAACGGTGAAGAAATGGGTGCTGATGATGCTGAAGTAACTTTAGAAAAGATTGAAGAAGAAATGATTGCAGTAATACTTTTAAATACTTGAAATTTATTCATTCTGCTTGTTATGTTATATACAGCTTACGTAAATTTATTACTCTTTAAAATTAAAAATATTAAACTAAATATGGAACATTCCCAGTTCAAATTCCCCAGTTCAGTCATATTTCTATTTATTTAATTTTTTATACTGCAGTCATGAAAAATATACAATCAAAAACGTTAATAAATTAAATACATTATTATTACTTTTTATATTTACTTTTTAAAAAAAGTTTTGAATCATTCATTCACGCTTGTCTACAAACTGAAAAATATGAATAGAGCAAAGATATTACTTATAAGCAGATTAACTGAGTTTTGTTCAAATAGCATTTTTTCATGTAAGTTTGAGTGCTGGTCATTTCAAAAAGTAATCTATTAAATAAAACAAAAGTTCAAAGTTAACTTTTACTGGGTCAAGCCAATTAAATTCAGTCAGTCGAGAAATGTGTATGGTAAAACCCTCCCCGAAATTAAAGTCTGGTTACGGCCCTGGTTTTACTATTTGGTTGTACTCATATTGTATCTCACCTGTAGCAATGTTATTTAATTTATCACTTTTTGCAATGCAATGGCTTGAAGTTTACCAAAAAACTTGTGGGTTTTCCTTTTCATTCAATTTGCTTTTTGTTTTTTCTTACAAAATGGAGGTGGTAATAATATGAAGCAATCAATTATTTTTTAGGAAGCATATGAAGAGGCTGAATCGGACGATGAAGGTGAAATATTGGACTTGGAAGCTCTTAGAAATTTATCAATGGCAAAAGAGGTTAAATTTTTTTATTAAAAAAAATGTGATAATGTATAAATGTGTGCAATTTTAACGTAAGGTTAACTTTATGCAATCCTAGATTTACTGCATTACATTTTTTATAAGTTAATGGCTCAATTTCTGTGAAAAATAAATCTTTTTTTTTCATCATGCACTATAACTTCCAACTAATTTCAAGTCATGAGTTTTATACCCTCTGTTGCATAAAAAATGAACTTATCTGATCATTTGTTACCCAATGAGAATATAATATGTATCGCATATTTGGTTATTATTTAGCCATAAGAATTTGCAGCAAGAACATTTAGCAATGAAACTAATTTTGAATATATAGCAATGAGATTTTTTTTTTGTCTAAATTGATATGGCTAATAGCTAGGTAAGCCATATCAATTTATACAAAATTATCTCTGTACATTAAATCTTAAATACATGGTTGAAAAGACTGTTTATTTAATTTTTTTATCGCATAGCAACAATATGTTTGTTTTCAAAACAAAATTGCCAAGCTTCTACTGTGTATGCTGTTTGGAGAGTTTTCTAATCGCTATTGTGTATATTTAAACATTTATAAATTCAGGGAGGGGAGGGGGCTGAAAAAACATGCCACACACAATGCTTCAGTGTATTTCTTTTGAGTTCATCTTTTACTTTTTAAAAACTTTTGATAAACCTAAAGTTGATATGACTTATCTAATTTATATGATGATCTAAGCCTGCAAATTGTTTGATAAAGTTTTAATCTTGCCAAACAATGAAATCTTATTTATCTTATGTAAAAACTTCCGGTTTACCATTGAAAAAATACATAAAAGTGTATAATCAACATGTAAGCTTTTATTGCATGGCTATTTTTCATCAAATAAATGAGCCAGCAAAATTCTTTCTTTATTCCAGTTGAATTAGTTTACTCAAAATCTCCGTTGTAAATATTAAGTGGTCATCTTGTTTTCTATAGGACAAAGGAGAAAAAAGCAAGCCCGATGAAGTGATGGAGTCCAACATTGATGCTATGGAATGGAAGCTTGAAGTTGAAAGAGTGATGCATCAACTAAAAGTCACAGTGCGCAATGATTCACGGGTATACAATTTCACATGTTATATTATGCCTGCTGTGATGTAAATATATAGAGCTAAGTGAAAACAAAAAACTTTCAGAAAGTGTAAAATCTTTGTAAATAATAATAATAATAATTATAAGAGATAACTAGTGCACATAGCATACATACAGCTGCATGTAACTGTTTCAGCTCCTAAAGCAACTTCTTCATCAATGCATGGCTTTTCTTTCCCCTGAAATAAAAATTCAACTCATCATTATATAGCTCTAGTTAATCTCTATCATTACTTCTTCTGGGCATTTCATTCGCAACAGTTTCAGCGTTTGTTGTCTGGTGTAAAGTGTTACATTATACTGCTGTAGGAAGGTAAGCAGCAGATTTTTATTTATTTTTATTTTTAATTTTGTTATTATTATTATTATTATTTTGCATTTTTGTTTTTTGCATTACTTCAATTTTAGCGTACAAACTTGTTTGTTTAGTTTCTGCTGAAAATAAAGCGTGAAAAGAAGCTCCGATTCCAACATTTTACTAGTGTTTGTACGAAATCAAAAATGTGTTTCTTCAAATGCCTCAAAAACTCATTGCTGTAGGTACAGCTGTTTATCTGCCCACTGCGGTATAGCTTTTCATGCTGTATACCTTCTTGGTTTTTAGGACTGGCGAAGTCACTTGGATCAAATTCACCAGCACCGGAAAAACATCGATGAGACCTTATCCAGTACAAAGCTCCAACTGGATAAACTTCATTCTGACATCAGCCGTTCTTTAGAGAAAATAGGCAGCAGGGAAAAATACTTGAACAATCAGCTGGAGCAGTTGGTATTGGAGTACCGTACTGCTCAAGACCAACTCGCACAAGTGAAGGAACAGTATAAATCTGTTAGTGGTGGTGTTACAGAGAGATCACGTATTTTGTCTCAGGTAATTTTTGAGTTGTAAACCTTATAATTTACTTATTTATTTTTTAAAATTAAATATTACTGGGAAACATGTTCATAGTTTGTAATTTGAAAAGTAAGCTGAAAGATTTGATTTTAAACAAGCATGTTTAAAAGTAAACAAGTGTATAATCAGTTGTCAGAAAGTTTAACTATTTTTTTCTACTTCTACTGTTATCAGTTAACTTCAAAATCTTTTATAACTGTTCAGAAAATGAAAAACAGGTTTAAATTAGAACCAATTTTTTTATTTAGTCATTGTTTCTCTGGACAAATTGATCAGGAGACATTTTCACGGAAAATTAAACACAAAGCATCCAAACTTTTTTTTAATTTAATCAATTTCACTTTTTGACATTATGGAATCAATAACGCTTTATATATTTATAAATATTATTCTGTATTTTATATGTGAAATAAATTGATTTTGAAACATACTTAAGAGAGTGCTTAAATTAGTTGAATTTATGACTTAAAAAATTTGATTTCTGTTTAAATACACACACACATAGAATTTTGGTTCATGAATTATAAATTTTATTGTACACAAAATTTTCATAAATATTTTATCAAAAAAAAAAAAAAAAATACCTTATCATTACAACTACCTATCAAATTTAAACTCCATTTTTTTTAATTCCATGTGTAATTAATGTTATTTATTACTGTATCTACTGTTCTTATTTGTCACTGTACAAACTTTTAACTTAACAGTTTATAAGATTTAAGCACTTCAATTGAAAGCAACCATTTTTTTTTCCAGATAACTGAAGAGCTAGATCAAGTAAAGCAAGAGATGGAAGAAAGAGGATCTAATATGACGGATGGAAGTATGTCTCACTTTGATTTTATATACACACATTGAATGTAATTTTGATTCATGAAGTAATTTGGTGCTCTATCTCCACACTTCCACAGAATATTAATTCTAAAAATTATTGCTGTCAGCAAAGTGCCATATACATTAAACCTGCAAAATCTATAATTTTATGAAACTGAAAGCATCTTACTTGAATACTTTTGAAATGTGAACATTTTTTTTTTGTACAATGTTTGAAATGCTATCAAACTACAAGAAATACACTTTACATTGCTTTTAACTTCTCAAAAATCAACAATTATTTTTTAGAAACTTGTGATAATTAGATAATATTTTCTGTGCTTTAAAATTATGTCCTAAAGATAAGTGACGATAAATTAGATGAACTAAACTTTTATCTACCTGCAATATCTTACTACTATTATATATGCGAAAGTTTGTCTGGATGGATGTATGGATGTATGGATGGATGTATGTTTGTTCCTCTTTCACGCAAAAACTACTGAATGGATTTTAATGAAACTTTTACCATAATGTAGCTTATACATCAGAATAACACATAGGCTATAATTTATAACGATATTCGAAAAAGTTAGATTGGTAGCGCTTTTTCATTCCAATTTAAGGTACATTTTTCGCACAAATCCGCGAAGGCTTCCAACAAACTAATTCAGTATTTAGTGCATCATCTCAACTCCCTGTCGATAGCTAGAATTGCATGTATCATTTCCACTTTTCGCATTAAATTTTCAAGGCTTTTCTCAAGTCAAATCAAAAAGTAATTTTTTTTCAGCTTCATGGTAAATATCCGGGCTTTTACATAGACATTGGAAACGCTTGCGCGCCCGCTCTCTAACGAGCTTTTACCATGATTTGTATTTTAAAACATTTTGTAATCTTGGTTGTAAGTAAGTTTTCGCAAGTTTTGTAAATATGTGTTTTAGAATATCGGTAGCGTAATCGCTTGAAGAGATTGGCAACTAATAAATGGATTAGGTTCATTATTGATGGAGCTTTAAATACAAAACAGCATTTCTTAAATTTGTTTGCACTGATTGGGCACTTTTTCGGGGTACTTACAATTGGGCAGTTACTTCGTATCCAATTGAACTGGAATTTTGCCAAATTTGTTGCAAGAAGATTTTAATAACTGAGATTCTCGGCGATTTTTTCAACTGACATCAGTTTTTGTGACAAACACTACATAATAGTACTTTACTTCTTACACGACGTAACCAAAATAAAACGATTATTGTCTGATATTTATCGACTGCGGCAAAATCTTAATCATCGATAGAATACTCCCACATTTTAAAAAGTTCAGTTTTTTTTTCTTTTGTTGGCCGATTCCGTATGTTTGACCTTTTTAAGATTATGTCAAAACGTAAAGTAATCCGCATACTAAATTAATAAAGCCCTTAAACAAGACTAAAATTACCATTAATTTGCGTTTTTGCATAAATAATTGTCAAATGTTTCCATTAATTTCGAAATCATTTAGGACAAAAACTTTTAGCATCATTTTATGGTCAGCAATAGTATCTCAGCATTTGATGACTATTTCTCTGTGACAAAAATTAGTGACATAATAATACTGTATTTTCATAAAGTAGGGAGGGGAGCAAAATTATCCTAGGTACAACAAAACAGTTACCGCAAATTTGGCGACATTTTAAAAATCGTCAAAGCACTGTGTTTTGAGTTCTTTCAGTTCCGGAAAAAAACCCAAAGGTAAATAAATTGTTTCTCAAAATTATTACTGACCCAGGCAGTGTCGGGTATTTTTGCTAGTTCTTAATAAATTTGTGAAAGTTTCATCTGAACAAAGTAATTTTACAATGAAAGGTAAAATACGATACATGGGCATACTTAGAAATTACTTACCAAGAGCAACTTTATACCTAGAAACAATGTTTAGGGGGGGGGGGATACTTCCACTTTCTTAACAATTCTTTCTGAATTTCAAGCACTAGCGATGGATTTTTTCTCAAAAATTATGCTCATTGCAAAATCAATTATTAAATGCTTTAGACACTTTTAATCTTTTCTCTTTTTTGATACACTGCAATTTTTAAAGTTTTATAAGGATTTTTTTATTATTATTATACTGTAGACTCTTTTCATGTTCTCACTCTTCTCTATATACCTCCCTATGTGCGCCAAAACATGAAGTAGTTTAGTTTGATATTTGATCGTTTTGAGTGCACTTTTGTTAAATTCCACTTTTCAAACAAGCATCATAAACATATGCAAATTTCATTGAAAATTGCATGTAGGTGTTGTGGAATTACTTGGATTTCCATCAGTAGTCAATGTGGAGTTTTCCTACACTAGTCACATTAATTAAAAAGTTCTCTTGAGAAAAAAGTATGTATTTTGTCGAGAAGATACTATTAGACTAGTTCAACATTGCTTTTTCACCAAACATTACTCATAGCTTAAGGGAAGTGCAGTTGGTGGAGACCATGATAATGCACAGCGCACCTTAGGATAAGAGGTTTAACATTACATAGGTTTTGGTGTTTTCTAGTTTACTTCACAAATTTATAAAACAATATTCAGACTATGCTAATTTATTTGTAGGTTTTTTTTTTTTTCTTTTATATTACCGTTAAAGTATATAATTGCAGTTATTTTGTAGAATACCTACTTATTCGATGAAATAACTGATCGTGTCCGTTAAAGTGTGTAATATGTTAATAATTTGACACTTTAACTAGTTATTCTATGAAATAACTAGGTATTCTATAAATTAACTAATGAGAGACAGTTAAAGTGTAAAATAAACAATTTATCTAAAATGAAATAACTAGGTATTCTATAAATAAACTAATAATTGACAATTAAAATTAAAGAAGCAATTTATCTAATTTATGCAGCGTATCAATGGTATTTATGAAACGAATCCATAAAGTCATTTTTTACAGCAAGGATTACTAAAATGACACTTGAATTACATAGACATTTCGAAACAGAAACATTTTTTTCCACTTTTCATATTATTTAACGAAATGTAAATGTACCTTATACTAAAAAGCGAGATATATAATATAGATTATTTTACACTTTAACAGGCTGCAGATCGTTATTCTATGAAATAACTAGTTAAACCATGAAATACAAGAGAGTTTTACACTTTAACGGACACGATCAGTTATTTCATGGAATAACTAGGTATTCTATAAAATAACGGATTTCCTACTTTAACGGTAACATATATAATGAATACTAAGCTCAGATTATGCATTTTAATTAGTATTCAAAAATATGTGCACTTCATAATCAAAAGTGCACTACCCTGACTCTTTGTCTAACTCTACTGTTTGCCTAGCAGCTGCATTTTTAAGGCAAGTTTGGTATTTTTTACAATTTTCCATTTAAAAGCTTTGAACTAAGATGGAGAGATAAAAAACTGTTTAAAAATTCAATTTAGCAGAAAATGCTGCTATTGGTGATAGATATAGTGCGTTTTTGACTAGATATCTAATTGTTTACTTCTGAAAAGTTGTGCAGTTTATAGAGAATTTAGCTGTATGGATTCATGATTGAAGTCATTCTACTGTAGTATTATAAATGTGGAAGTACACTAAATCACAAACTTTTTTTAAAGTAATATTTAGGAATAGGCTGATTTTTCATTTCTTAAAGCTATTTTCTTCTTTTCAGAGCCATTAGTGAATATACGAAAAGCCTTGTCAAAGCTGAAAGTGGAATTGAGTCAAATTGATGTGAGAATCGGCGTAGCATCTCATACGCTTTTACAAGCAAAACTCAAAGAACGAGGAAATTTACAGAGAGCCATCAACAATCCTCCAACTTTAAATACATTTGGCACTGTATTTTGAGAAACTGAAACTTGTCTTTTCATATCATTCAACCATAGACAGTGCCTTTTAAATAACCAAAACGGAAAAAAAAACCCTCTTACAGCAATAGGATTGTTTGTTCCTGTCAGAAATTATTTTTCTAACATATTTTCAAACTTCACTCACCATGTCATGCACATAATTAACGTATAACGTATGTGATTGTCATTAACTTGCTTTTCTCAGCTCAATTCAAACTATTCAAATTGTTATAATTTTGTTGCATTGCATTGCAGAATGCTAAAAGCACCAATGTCACTAAATATTTTTATAGCTTTTGAATGTGAGCTATGAAATTCTGGGCTCAATTTGTCAGTTATTTTAATTTGTTGATAAAAATCTTTTTATGATTTATTTTTTTAAAAAAGCATTCAAAAGCTGGTCTGTATTAAAAGTTTTTAAAATACGTCATAGTTTTTTCAATCATGAATAAATGTTTTTAGCATCATAGCCCGGTCAAAATACACGAAAAAAACGCGAAAGTTCGGAAAAATTCGCATAGAGCTGAAAATTGGTACAGACCTTAAGGACATCATTATAAGTGATATCTCAAAAGTCCTGATGAATCCCGGTGGAGCTAAAAATTTTATTTAAGGTCAAAGGTCAAAAAATCGATTTTTCATATATATCTCTTAAACGGTAATTGGAAGCGACAAAATAGGGGTTACAAAGTTTGAAAAGTATACAATTGTGTATGAACAAGTGGGGATTCCGAATATGGGTCATTGGGGTCATATCCTCCCCCCTAAATCCCCCCTAATAGCTAAAAACGGCATTTGGGGAGATAAATTTCGAAAAATTCCCTTCAGACCCCTTATTTTTACTCGAATTTGGTACTTTGACAATGCAATTAACATAAGTGTTGCTAAAGACATCATTATAAGTGAAGTGTCAAAAGTCCCCATCGATCCCGGTGGAGCTAAAAATTTTATTCAAGGTCAAATGTCAAAATCGATTTTTCCCTAATATCTCTTAAACGGTAAGTGTTATTATAAACATAGGGGTGACAAAGTTTGAAAATTATACAATTATGCACAAACAAATGGGTATTCAGTGGGTGGGTCGTGGAGTCACCCCCCCCCCCCAAAGGGATAAAATAAATCCTGGAACTGCAGTTCGGTGACTCAAATTTCGAAAAAATCACCCAATCTCCCCTTATTAGTTTCCACGTATTTCACTTTGACGATGAAATTAACATGCAAATAATTAAGGACATCATTGTATAAACGAAATGTCAAAAGTTTCCAATGGATCCCAGTGAAGCTAAACGTTTTATTCAAGGTTAAAGCTCAAAAATAAATTTTTCACAAATATCTCTTGAATGGTAAGTGTCTTAAAAATGGAGGATGCAAAGTTTGTAAAGTATACAATTATGTACAAACAAGCATGGATTTAGACGCGGATCAACCCTTGGTATAAAAAAAAATTATCTAAATATGCCCCTCCCCCCTTCCTCCACCTCCCCATACAAAATAACATTCAAGAGACATCGCAGTTTTCAAGTGACCTCGAGAAACACTTTTCCCAACTTGACCACTACGCCTATCCCCTCCTATGATTCATCCCCCCTCTAAGAGAGGGTCAAGTTACATTCGGGGGTGAGTGGAGGCGTTTTCCTTCAACAATATTAAATTGAAACGTGTTGATAAAGTTCTCCTTCTTTTAACCGTCAGTAGCTCTAAAAAATTCACGATGAAAAGGTACCAATAGATCCTGTCTTACTGTTTCAACGAATGTGTATTTTTAAGTATTTGGACGATGAGCTTGAAACATTTTTCAAGTATGAATTGGCTCCTTATCCATTATCACTCTTCGATGCAATTGGAATGCGTGAAACACAAAAATCAGCCATTTATGATTGCTTTCAATGAGTACATGTTGAAATCGATAAAGAAGATACTACTTACATCATCGATGGTGGATACCTTTTACATCGCGTTGTATGGGATCGAGATGAAAAATTCGATGCAATTTTTGAGAAGTACGATGGATATTCTGATCATACTAAGAATATCAAAGTTTCAGAGCAACGACGTCGGATAAGTAAAATATCTCCATCTTCTGATGTTCTTTTTAACAGATTTATGACTTCTCCAACAAACCAGGAGCAATTTCTTGCCAACACACATAACAAGTCTCGGTTTATTTCAATGCTTTCAGAAAAATTAATAGCTGCTCATATTTCTGTGAAGCAAGCCAATAATGACGCTGATGTTCTAATAATTGAAACAGCTTTAGAAAATTTCAACACAAATATCACTATTATTGTTGCTGAAGATGTCGATTTGCTAATAATACTGACTGCAAGAGCTCCTACTGACAGAATTATTTACTTTTTAAACCTAGTACAACTGGAAAAGAAGCAAAACTGTACTCATCACAAAGTTTAACTTCATATCCAAAGTGTCAAGATCATATCTTATTTTTACATGCAGTAACTGGATGTGATACTACGTCAGCGTTTTACAAGCGAGGCAAAACGAAAATATTTAAATTACTTGAAAAAAATCAGGATTTAATTCATTGCCCTGAAGTTTACAAAAATATCAGCTGTTCTCCCGATATCATTCTCACAAATGGAATTCGCTTTATTCTTGCTATGTATGGAGTTCCAAAAATGTCGATTCCCTTGACAAGTACAGGTATTCTTGTTTTGTGAAAAATACACGTAACAATAAACCTGTTCAATTATCCTGTTTTCCTCCAACATCTGCTGCTGCATATCAACATTTATATCGTGTGTACTACCAAGTACAAATATAGCTAGGCAACGAGCTAGACCCTGAAAACTGGGGATGGATCCTGAAAGATAATGTTTTGGAGCCAATTCAGACTCTACTGACACCCGCTCCAGAAAAACTTCTCCATACTATTTTTTGCAATTGCAAGAAGGGATGCAGTCATAATTATGGCTGCAGAAGAGTCGGATTGTTTTGCTCAAAAATTTGCAGTAATTGCCTAGGCCAGTCGTGCTCCAATGTGGAATCAAATGCAATCAATGCTGATGACGATGATATTGGTGAAGAAGATGTAAGTGATCCCACTTTTTCATTCGAGCCATCTTTAGAAGTTAAAGATCAAGAAGAGGAAGAAGAAATAGAAGATCATATTACT
Source organism: Uloborus plumipes (assembly GCA_038373865.1). Classification (NCBI taxonomy): domain Eukaryota; kingdom Metazoa; phylum Arthropoda; class Arachnida; order Araneae; family Uloboridae; genus Uloborus; species Uloborus plumipes. Next base: position 80,199 of record JAXGGA010002719.1, read on the forward strand.
ATTCAAGAGCTGGAAGGAAATTTAAAACGCATTTAAAAAAAAAATAAATAGTAAACTGTATGATAATCAAGAGTTCGAAGTATCATCAAAACATATGTTTAAAAGAAATAGAAATATGTTTGATAATATTTGTGTCATTCATTCTGTCGTCATTCTGCACCTCATATAGGACTCCTACTTTAAATAGCGATATTTTGGTTTCAAAATACCACAAAAGTCTTTTTTTCTTATTTATGTCTTTTTGGTCATGTGAAGCATATAGGAGACTTTTAAATGAGTGCAAGAATCATCTTTAAATGGCTGCATGGATTCCAAAATCTTACTGTCAACTAATTGGTGATGTTTGACTGAGAGGAAAAGTTATATTAACATCTTAAAAGACGTGTTTCTTTTACTGAAATAAGTAAGAATATTTTCTCATTTTTTATCCTAAATAAATAATGTGTATGCATTTAAAGTTATGTTGAATGAAAAATATATTCTAAAAAGAGGGAAATAATGTATAGTATACTTAAAAAAAATATTTTGCACTTGCTTTAGAGAGGCATCTTATCCATTAAGGGGGGGGGGATGTAATATTAATGTTGTTAATTTCACATAATCTGGACTCGATAGAGTTGAACTTGATATAAATACTTCTTTTGAACATACTGAATAACATACAAATTTTATATGCACTTTTTTATGATAACACTTAACGTTTGTGCAAACAAAAAAAAAAAGGATTTTTTGACCTTTGACCTTGCATAAAATGTTTAGATTAAGTGGGATCAATAGGGATTTTTGATATTTCGTTTATAATGATGTATTTTAGGTCTGTGCCAATTTTTAGCTCTCTGTGAATTTTTTTGGTTTTTTAATTTATTTTTTATTTATTTTTGCTTATTTTGACCTTTGACCTTCCATAAAATGCTTAGTTCAAATGGGATCGATTCAAATTTTTTATATATCATTTATAATGATGTACTTAAGGTCTGTACCAATTTTTAGCACCGTACGATTTTTTTTTCAATTTTTTAAAAAAAAATTCAATTTTGACCTTTGACCTTGAATAAAATTTTTAGCTCCACCGGGATTCATCAGGACTTTTGAGATTTCACTTATTATGATGTTCTTAAGGTCTGTACCAATTTTCAGCTCTATGCGAATTTTTCCGAACTCGAATGTCTATTTTGACCGGGCTATCAATCCAAGGAGCTTTAGATCTTAGGATGTTTCGATGTAGGAGAAAGATTAAATGGGTATTTGGGGGCAATGTTAGAAAGCAGAAAATTGAATCGGGAAGGTTTATCAATAATAATAATAAAATTAAATTAATGTCTGAAAATTTACCAACTACTAAAAAAACATGAATGATATTGTGTTGTTATTGTATTTGTTACCATTTCTTTCAATTGATTCATCTGCATTGGTTATAGCTGTTTTATATTTCTTTAATTTATGAAGTTGTTTTGCGAGATCTTTTCTGATTTGAAGTAATTGTGGATTGCAACAATAGCTTTTATTTTTGAGTATTAGTCCGAGAGCCAGGTGAAAATTTGGTTAATTATTTCCTCTCGATAGATAATTGGCCATACGCATCAGACAACAGTATCATAAAGCCCTATGACCGTCAGCTGCGGCACAGTGGGGGGGATGAGTAGTTGGAACCTCCCACGCTTGAAGAAAAAAAAAAAAATTCAGTCATTTCCTCTCGCCTAAAAATTTACCAGATGATAGCTTATATGTAACTATTGATAAATATATACGTCAGCTGGCTGTATCTCGGTGGAAAAATTGTCAGCTGATACTTTGAAGGTCGTTACGTAGAAGTTAGCTAGAAGCATTTACTGACTCACTGTTCGACAAAAAAAAACCTTGAAAATGCTTCTGGTATTTTGAAGGCTGATTCTTATGTAAAATGACCCCCTGAATCCGAATATGACCCCCGTTTTCCCCCATCACGTCCCAATTTTTTTTTAAAACGCCCCCCTTTTTTTTTTCATTTTTCCTTAGTTTCAGGGCTATTATATTTTTTTTGGAGGGGAAAGGAGCCTTATATTCACCAATAAATTTTTTTGAAGGTCAAGAGAGACTCAAAGTTTAAAATCATGAGCCCCGAGAAAATAATCGGGGAACTTGGGGGGAGAAGGGGGGGCCTGGCCCCCCAAAATATTTGAAAAATCACCAAAAACGATCTTTTTATTCTAGTTTCTTTAAAAAGACCTTTAAAACATTTTTTTCGGTGCAGAACCAGAGTATAGGATCCGCTCCTATGGCTCCTGGGTCAGAAAAAATTTTCACGCTGTAAAATTTAAAAAAAAAATAAAATAATGCTTTAAAAATCACACTTTGCACTCAAGTTTTAAAGCAGGTCTTCAGCCAAAAAAAAAAAAAACAAATTTGTGGCTGATTCTTATGTCAAATGACCCCCTATTTCCAGATATGACCTCAGTTTCCCTCCTCCACCCCCTCTTTCCAGAGAGTCCCCCCCCCCAATTCAGAGTCATTTTACTAATTCGGAGGGGAAAAGTACATTACGTAACCCGTTAACATAATTCTAAAAGGCAACAGAGGTTCAAAGTTCAAAATCATGTACATGTGTACCAAAAATATAAACTAGGGCGGTATACCTCCCCCCTCACCCCCCAAAAAAAAGAAAAGAAAATTCAATACTCTGATTTTTCACAAAAAAAAAAAAAAAAAAAGATTTAAACTGTCTCTTAGAAAAACAAGAAAAGAAGATTTTTTTTTTTGGGGGGGGGGGAGGGGTACACCGCCATAGTTTATATTTTTGGTACACATGTACATGATTTTGAACTTTGAACCTCTGTTGCCTTTTAGAATTATGTTAACGGGTTACGTAATGTACTTTTCCCCTCCGAATTAGTAAAATGACTCTGAATTGGGGGGGGGGGACTCTCTGGAAAGAGGGGGTGGAGGGGGGAAACTGAGGTCATATTTGGAAATAGGGAGTCATTTGACATAAGAATCAGCCACAATTTTGTTTTTTTTTTTTTTTTTTGGCTGAAGACCTGCTTTAAAACTCGAGTGCAAAGTGCGATTTTTAAAGCATTATTTTATTTTTTTTTAAAAATTTTACAGCGTGAAAATTTTTTCTGACCCAGGAGCCATAGGAGCGGATCCTATACTCTGGTTCTGCACCGAAAAAAATGTTTTAAAGGTCTTTTTAAAGAAACTAGAATAAAAAGATCGTTTTTGGTGATTTTTCAAATATTTTGGGGGGCCAGGCCCCCCCTTCTCCCCCCAAGTTCCCCGATTATTTTCTCGGGGCTCATGATTTTAAACTTTGAGTCTCTCTTGACCTTCAAAAAAATTTATTGGTGAATATAAGGCTCCTTTCCCCTCCAAAAAAAAATATTATAGCCCTGAAACTAAGGAAAAATGAAAAAAAAGGGGGGCGTTTTAAAAAAAATTGGGACGTGATGGGGGAAAACGGGGGTCATATTCGGATTCAGGGGGTCAAATTACATAAGAATCAGCCTTCAAAATACCAGAAGCATTTTCAAGGTTTTTTTTTGTCGAACAGTGAGTCAGTAAATGCTTCTAGCTAACTTCTACGTAACGACCTTCAAAGTATCAGCTGACAATTTTTCCACCGAGATACAGCCAGCTGACGCATATATTTATCAATAGTTACATATAAGCTATCATCTGGTAAATTTTTAGGCGAGAGGAAATGACTGAATTTTTTTTTTTTTTTCTTCAAGCGTGGGAGGTTCCAACTGCTTATCCCCCCCACCGAGCCTCAGCTGACATTCACGAGGCTTCATAGTTCGATTTTCTGCTGCGTTTTACTAATTATCACTTGAGAGGAACTTGGTCATATATATCTGTTACTGGCTCTCGGACTATATAGTTATCCTTGACAATGATGGATTTTTTAATAAAGCTAACACCAATTTATACTCAATTACGCATCACGTCTGCATGCATTGATATTAATATGACTGATGCTTGATCGATGCAGAAAGTTGTGAACAAATTTTCCTCTTGCAAAACGCAAGGATACTAGAAATACACTAGTTAATTCAAAATGTCTAGTCACTTTACATTTGTTGTTAACTTTAACTGTTTTGACTTCATTTTTATTTCTTTATTTTAAAAAATATTTAGTCTTAAAGATAATTTTGTTGTGTGAACTTTTCATTCATTAGAGATTTACTGGTAAATTCCTTTGTAAAACGTAAATTTTAAAACAAATACGAAAATTATGTCATTTAATCCTTGGAAGTAATCTCTGAAAATCTCTCCTTTAATACTTTCTCAATGACATAGTCTTCAATTTTTTTTTTCAAAAATGAGCACTTTTTTAAATGTTCAAGTAAATTTACAGTGAAATTCATGTAATACTGTAGTTTTTACAAAATTTTCAGTGCTACTCATATTTTCATTTTAAAAAGGCTCATTTGAAAAAACAAAGCATGATATGAAATTCAGAAATGGTTTCTAGAAACACTTCGTAAAAATGTTCTATTTGATAAGTACCTGGAAGTGGTTGAAATATCTTCGTTGTGTATAAGTTTTGAAATATTTCTAGTCATGTTCTGTGCCAGATTTTGCATTTTTTTTTAATCATGTTTTTTAACAGGTCAAACATTCAAAGAATGCTTTTGAGCTTTTTGCACATTATTTTAAGTTATTCATTTTCATATCAAGACTGTCAAAATCTCTTTTAAAGTGATTTCTGAAAATGAATAAATGTATGAGAAACTTTACCTCAGCTAAGTTCGAAATGATGGAACTGGGCCGCCGAGCGCCAAGATGAGCCTCTTGTTAATTTGTTTTCTGGGACCCAGAGTCACCCCATAAAACTAAAAAAAAAAATTATAATGCTCCTTTTCCTGGCTGGGCTCCTCCAAAGCCAGGCCTCTAGTTTCCAACTGGGCTGACACAGCCTCTTGTCAACCAGGCCCGTCATTTCGGGGGGGGGGGGGGGTCAATAGCCCCCCCTGGCTTTGAGAAATCAATGTATTTACATATAATATATAAGTGGAGTTGGTTTTTAATGTTTTTCGATGAAATTGCATTGTGTTTTGGACCCCCATTGGAAAAACTTGAAATGACGTCCCAGTTGTCAACCCTGTGATGGAAAAAATCTTAAAATAAAACATTGATTTTAAATTGTTTTCAAATTAAAAAAAAAGTCTGTTAAAGCAATAAAACTTAAATATTTACCACTTTTATTTAGATTTAAAAAGGGGTTCAATTGTATTGATATTTTATTTTGAGGGTCGTAAAACAATTTATATGCATTTTTAGGAAAATTTATTTAAATTTGTTGACATGATTTTAGTTGACATTTTAATTCAAAGCAAACGATCGAAGTTAAATATACTACTTTTGTATGTTTTGTTGCGTAAATAATTTAAGATGCTTATGTTTTATTGCAAAAAATGTTTTTACAGTTGAAAATGTATGAAATGCAAATAAATGATAGAATAATTTTTCTTCACAACATGAAGAATATACTAATAAAGAAATAAGTAAATTCATATTTAAGGACCTGATTGCTCAAAATAACCATGATTGTTATTTTCTATTATCAAAGAAACATATAAGTGTATACAACATTGTATTGTTCTTTTGGGCATACTCGCAGCAGCAGCAGAGATTAAATAACTAAATTTCTGATACTATCTCACATGCAACTACTGCTGTGTGTGAGGGGTTTAATTAATTAATTATTATTATTATTTTTTTTACACATTTTAAGTTTTCCAAACCAGTTTTTATGAAGAAGAATACAGGACCCTTTCTCACCTACTCCTTTAAAATATCTAGGAGTATGAATTAAAATTAAAGTTGTGTAGCTAGTCAAATCTCTCGTTATCCAGGGATGGACACACACTGTCTTGAAGGCAAGAGAGTCGATTTCTTCGGTCATCACGAAGTTGAATTTCTCAAACATCCTGCTATTGATGTAAAATAGTGAGTTATCATATCTATATACATAAAAGACTACTTTTGTATCCGTATGTCCGGGGTAATCTTCCAAACTACTGAACCGATTTTAACCATTTTTTCACCGTAGATAGCTACAGTAACAGGGAGCAGGATAAGCTATAATTTATTTCTAAAAAGCTTAGTTTAAAAAAGTTATTATGGAACATAGTAAATTTCATGTAGTTTCTCCATTAAATGATTAAATTTTCAGTCCATTGTTGCAAAAATTTATTGCCTGGCAACAACAATATTAATGATGATCATAATGAAAATGTGAACCAAGGCTTCTCTGGAGTAAGTATGAAATTTATTGCTTTCTTAGGATTTTTAGATTCATCTGTGCCAATAATCGCTAACGGGGTAAATAAAAAGATAATTGATTTTGGCAACAGTTAGAGAACAGAAAATGTTTATAGTCAAAAAATTTCTAAGTTAGGTACGTAAGATGTTTTCACCAATGTAGTCACAAGGATATAAACTAATGATGGGACTTATTTTACGTGTAATGTTTGGAAATACTTGACTCCAGTGCGATTGATATTGTAAATATATATTTATTTTAATTTACAGGGTGCGGCAGAGAAACTTGCTGATTTTAATTGGATGCTAATTAGCAAGGAGTGGTCAGAAAGGATTGGGAAGAGTCTCATTTTAAAGAGAAGGTCCTGAAGTTTTGTTATCTCATAGTTTAGTTGTCGCCATGCGTTGGACGAAGGAGCAACGAGCGTTCGCCGCCGAATTTTACTTTTCAAATAATCTTTCGGTGGTCGCCACTCAACGTGCCTTCCAAACTTGGTTCAAAATTCAGCCCGTTGAGTTGTTCCCATTCCTGGCTGGGAATCGACTGTTTTGTGGGTGAAAATATTCAGGGAAAGTGGGGGTGTGGCAAAAAGAGGCCCAGGAGGTCAACGGATTCCCAGAACCCTAGAAAACGTCGAAAAAGTGAGGGAGTCGTTTTTGCGCTCTCCCAGGCGTTCGGCGTGTAAACACGCTGCTGCTTTGGGTATTTTTGATTGGACACTGAGACGAATTCTTCACAACGAACTCCAGTTTTCATCCCTACAAACTTGCTGTGGTTCACCAGTTGAGTGATACCGTCTCCTTGAAAGGTGACGTACCGTGGCCAGCTCCCCCGATTTGACACGCCGTGACTATTTTTATGGGGGTATCTCAAATCGATCGTTTACAACGACAAGCCCCGGACCCTGCAACGCCTGAAGAACAACATCCGGCTTGCTATCACCAACATCCCAGTCGATATGCTCGAAAGAGTGCAACAAAACTTCAAATCTAGGGTAGATGAGTGCATCATTAACAGGGGCCGCCATTCTTCCCGATGTAGTTTTTAAATCTAACTAATATAAAAATTCAGAATGGGTACCATATCTTATAAAAAGTAGTAAACTGATACATAAAGTACTTTTCCCTTAGTTGACTTTTCAAGTCTGCAAGTTTCTCCGCTGCACCCTGTACCAAGCTTATAACATTTCCGATTTACCTAAACATTATTTGTAGCTTGCATTTTTATTTACGGTGTGTAATACAGTTTTTTAGTTTGTCCAGACAGAAAAAAAATACCATTGTTTACAGAAGTAGCCATTGTGTATATAGATATGCACTTTATTGTTGAAAAATTCATGAACGAGTGTCACTAAAACACCATACCCGGCAGAAACCCGTGCAAGGCCGGGTACCCGGCTAGTTAGTTAATATGTTTGATAGCTTAGCAGACAATTTTCAAGAACTGCAATATTTTTAGTGAAAATATACAACCACATAACGTAATATGCCACATAACATAAAAACACAGTAAACTCCTGATTGTGCGCGGTAAATTACACTTTCAGCTAGAAGCCTTCTTTTTTTCAGTGATGATTAACTGAATCTGATAAATGCTCACGCATTTTAAGTTAACAAGGGAAAAATCTATTTGTGGACATTCCTGTTATTTCTTGAGTGACCAGATGTTTTGTTCAAAAAATTTCCCTTCCCTCCCGAATACAGTTTTGGTGTAGCTATACTCTGTGTGACGAGAGCTTGCGTGTCAAAGCCAAATTAATTTTCCATTCTCCGCTCTTTTCCTCTCATGGTTGTTATAGTTTCGGTGCGATAGACTTTTTCCCACTTAGCTTTTGCAACAATAGTTAAGTTCTAATTTTCTGATTTCAGGTCCGTTTTTATCATAAGATGAACTTCATTCAAACTTTCTAAGTTGATAAGAACGTCGTAATTGACATATAAACAGGTTTTTTTTTTTTTTTTTTAATTTTTTTAACGTGTTTGAAGAGGAAGGAGTGGTTTTGTTGACTTTTGGTTTCTCCTTCGCATCTTTTATTTTACTTTTTATTCCTCTTTTTCATCCAATATATTTTAGGCTCAGATTTTAGGTTCCGATGTTATTTGATGTTTTACATTCTCGAATATTTTTGACTCGCATTGAATTTTTCACAATTTCGTCAATGTCTTCACTTCTCTCGCGTTCTAAAATTTTTTAAGAAATAATTCTTTATATTTTCCTATTTTATATTAGCAACGATTGCAAAAGTTCACTTGCAGAATGTTTTCAATTAACGATCGCAATTGCATTGTTATTTTTAAAATAGAAAAACAAAATTTCGTCCAAAAGTAAACGAAATATATTTCTTTTACTATGCCTTCTAGAACAACGCTAACGAATCAGATTGAAAGGCAAGAGATATGGAGAGACACGAAATACAATTGGTCACCATTTCGAACGCAAGCGATGATAATTGCTCGAAAATAGCTCATAGAGATTTCACAGCAGGTTAGCTCTCCATATTAGCAATAAATGATTTATTAAATTAACCACGAAAATAAAATCTCTTTTGACGTTGTAATGAACGAAGAAAAAATATTTATTTTGGTCTCTTGTTGACAAAAGTCAAATTGAAACTACTTTTCCCCAACAGTTTCCACAGGTGGGAATTTCCCGATTATGACTCTCATAATTCCTTGTTCTGATAACATCAATCACTGATAACATTAATCATCTCAAGTGATTCTTTCGCGTGACAACACTAGTAAAACTTACGGGATTTCCACCCTTGTTTTCTTATCAAATTTGTCATAAAGACGTTATTTTTAAGAAAATTGTAAACATTTTAAAATTTAACGTCTTTTCCAATTTTCAGTTTTTTCCTCTCTAAAAAATGCTGAAGTTAAGTCATCTCACTCGAATTATAAAATTATTTTTTCCTTAAAATAACAAAATGGGGGGAAGGGGGAATTGTGCTGAACATCGTCAAACTGATATCAGATTCGGAATATCAGATTTGTTGCCCAATTGGCGACCAAACGCTTGGCAACATATCGACAAACGGTAACAGTAAATAATATAAGACAAATACACATATACCAGGTGTGTAAGTATGAAACCGGAATTTTTCTACAGGAAAAACACGTTTATTGTAATGATATGATACAAAGTACCTTATTCAAAGTATTGTCCGTCGCTATCTATCACCCGCCCCGCCAAGAAAATCAAATACAAGCCGCCAAGAAATTTCCAATAAAAATGTAAAAGAGCGACTAGGACTGTTTACGCGAGTAACCAAACCGGGGTTTTCACCCCTCTGTATCTCAGCCCCATAAAGATCCTTAGAGTTCATTTTTGGTATACTCAATCTCCAGCGGCCCCTGACGGCACATACTAAAGCAAAACATCCAGGACCCTCAGGGGGAGGGGTGATAAATGTTATAAAATCGCTATTTTTCGCACTTTTTAAAAATTGTTTGACAGGGGTCCAGACTAAACGGTAACTCGGATTGAGCTCTGCTTTTGCACCCACATTTATTTTGTCCCAAAGCTCGGCATAGAGAGTTTTTCGACCCCTCCCCCCCCTCGTTTTTATTTTCCGTATCTTTTCTCCCCGGGGGTCTTTAGTGTTGATTTTTTGTATGAATATTCTCGATGAGACATTGAGGACATTTTTCCAAAATTTACCCCCCGGGGTCATCGCACCCCGGAGTTATTAATGCTTAAAATTGGTCCGATTTCTATCTACTAGCTCTGTTCAACATCTGAGCATTTATGTTTTCATTGTTGGGCCACGAGGAAAGAAAACTCAATGATTTATAATTTCATCTGTTGCCAGTTTCTATTTGTTAACAAATAAAATATTTGTAATTGATTTTATTGCATAAGGCTTTTAAAAGGGATCTTCAATTTAGTTCATTTTGATATGAGATCGGCAGTAAGGGTTGGGGTTTTTTTTTTTTAACTTTTAATTTAATCGTAGTATTGTTAGCAACTAGCTTTGTTTTGCGTCGGTTCGGGTGGTACATTGTGATTGATTTCAAATTTATCCTAGACTGAAGAAGATCCTTGAACTTTTGCACCAAATGCATGCTGCCAAGAAAACCACAGATGTCGGACCGCCAAGAAAAATGTTGAAGGGAAAAAAAACATGCAAAGTAAATTTTGAAGAGAAAAAAAAAAAAAAAAAACAGGCAAAGAAATAATATTAATGCAAAAATATGTGATATCTCCCCAAAAACAACAGTGTTGTAAAAAAATCCCCCGCCAAGAAAACCTTAAATACTCAGCCTTAAAAAGTTATGATATCGAGTTTTCCCGCCAAGTTTGTGCCAAACTACAACTAACCTGTATGTATAGTTCTTTTAAATTGTTTTCAGTCCTGCCAGGCGGGAAGTTTTTACTCATTAAGCAACCACCTCACAAGACAAAGCTTCCCGCCTGGCAAAACTGAAAACAATTTAAAAGAACTATACATACAGGTTAGTTGTAGTTTGGCACAAACTTGGCGGGAAAACTCGATATCATAACTTTTTAAGGCTGAGTATTTAAGGTTTTCTTGGCGGGGGATTTTTTTACAACACTGTTGTTTTTGGGGAGATACATTTTTGCCATCGTTCTGGCAATTTGTGGATTCCGCGCCATAAGAACTGTTGATCTTTTGAGGCAAACCAGTCACCGAGCCATTTTCGTACAGCTTCGTAAGAAGTCAAGCGCTGCTCAGTAAGGGCGTATCCTATCGATGCAAACAAGTAATAATCGGATGGGGCAAGGTCCGGTGAGTAAGCCGCATGCAAAAGAATCTCCCAACGGAACGACTCTATCGTTTCCTGGACCCGTTTTGCTTTGTGTGCTGGTGCGTCGTCATGCAGCAAAATCACCTTGTGTTGTCTTTGTTGGTATTTTGGTCGTTTTGCACTCAAAGCTCGATTCAAATTGGTCATTTGTTGTCGGTAGCGTTCAGTATTGACAGTTTCCCCAGGTCTTCGTCCAACAAGGGTTGCAGGTCAGCGTCTTCAAACTTTTTCGGTGGTCTTTCACGTTCTTCGTTCACTCTCACGTCAAAATCGCCACTTCTGAACCGTTTGAACCACTCAAAACACTGTGTTTTACCGAGAGCATGCTCACCACACGCCTCCACAAGCATTCGATGCGATTCGGCTGCGGTTTTCTTCAGATGAAAACAGAAAACTAGTGATGTCGGTAAATCGTAATTTGTTGGCACAAAACTCGACATGTTTATCTCTAATAAACTAATGCTACTGAATGAAACTCGTGTTATTGTGAGTTGGAAATCTTTGTCGGATATCAATACAACAACAAGACACCGCTGACGTGATGAGTCGGTAACTACATCGACGTCTAGCTCCTCTTATGGGAAATTCCGGTTTCATACTTACACACCTGGTATATATAGATAAGCCAATTCATGTTGTTACTTCTTCCTAGTTTACAGATCAGATACAGATCGTGAGAAAATAATTGCGTTAGAGCTACGCTCTTTTTCGCTGTTTGGGTGAGAGAGAGAACATGATTGAGCTGACATGAAACAAATGGAAGGACTGGGTAAAATGTAAGTGCGAAATTACAATAGAAAAACAAAAAGTGTAGGAAAAGGCAGAGCGAGGGACCTGCCCCACACTCTGTACTCACTTCGCGCCGGAAGTGAGCAAGGAAGAGACCTACTGTTAGGGCCAATCCTAACATGGTAGGGGTCTTATGGAGCGCCTAACCAGCAAGCCTTTTCTTGCCGGTAGGGGAGGAGAGAGTCGCTAACAGCGAGTAGGCCATAGGCCTCGAAATGAGACCCAGCCTAGCGGCAAGCCGCTGGCTCGGCATGGACTAGTGTGAGAGATTGTCATCCCTAGTAAGGTTGCTCCTCCGAGAACCGAGGGAGTAGGTGATGTGCATGGTATCAGATGGAAACCTAGTACCACCCTGGTGGAAGGTGTAATGAACTTGATCATGAATTAGTGGGTTAGGGTGGTTCTCAAGCTTGGTGAAAAAGTTAGTGGAAGTATCGACGATGTAGGAGGTAATAACTTGAAGGTTAGCATCGTTGTGAAGAGTTTTGTTGGAAACATACCAAGGGGCATTGAAGATTTTTCTGAGAGTTTGGTTTTGGAGGACTTGTATGTTCCTCATATTAGACTTGGCTGCCTGTCCCCATACAGGGACGCTATATAGGAGTGCAGGGCGAATCACAGTTTTATACAACAAAAGTTTGCTTTTAGTACTAAGATGTCTGCTATATAGTAAGGACAAGACATAACCTAGTTTTATTTTTGCTTTCTTTACCACATCAGTGATATGAGTATTAAATGTCAGCTTGCAGTCTAAGTGGACTCCTAAGTATTTTACACTTCTAGAGTAATTAATTTCAACATTATTTAGTATGACGCGAGGGGGGTAAGTGATGTTCCCTCTGGAAAAACAGATTGCTTGTGTTTTGGAAGGATTGATTGCGATGCGCCATTTGTTGAGATATTCGGAGATAATATTTACATAGTCTTGTAGATATTTATGTGCGAATCTTCTATTATATTCGCCCACCAGAATACTTGTGTCGTCGGCGAATAGACATGTAAGATGTTTGGGGTGGGTGGGAAAATCATATGTATAGATGTTGTACAAGGTAGGAGAAATTGAGGACCCCTGAGGGACCCCAGCATTAATATTATGTTTTCTTGATAGATGCTCTTGCAACTTAATTTGGAAAGTGCGTTTGTGGAGAAAGTGATGAATTATTTTGATTATATAGTTGGGGAATTTAAGTTCAATGAGTTTATAAATAAGGCCTTCGTGCCAAACTCTGTCAAAGGCCTTACCAATGTCAAAGAAAATACCTAAGGTTAACTTTTTGGCATTCATATTATCTGTGATGAAATTGACCATCCGCACCAGTTGGTGGGTGGTCGAATGTTTGTCTTTGAACCCGAATTGTATGTTAGGTAGTATTTGGTTCACTTCATTATGTTTTTTGATGAGCTTAAGAATTACTTTTTCTAGTACCTTAGAAAGTGAGCTCAGAAGGCTGATGGGCCTATAGTTTTGAGGAGAGGTGAGGACGGTGTTTGGCTTAGGAATAGGTATGACTAGGGCATTTTTCCAGCATTTGGGAAAGTAGCCAAAAGCCAGTACCTTGTTGATAATTTTAGTGAAGTTTGTAATTGCATTGAGTGGGAGGTGTTTCAGGAAAATATTTTTTGATGTTATCTTCACCAGAAGCTTTTTCTAGTTTGGAGTTTATTAATGATTTCCATTATTTCAATTGGAGCAATAATCGGGGGAGGGGAAAGAAGCAGGGGGGATTTCTATAAAAAATTATTAACAGTGTGGTTAACAGTGGAGATGGTTTTCCTCATCATATTCGTTAGAGTTTCAGTTGGAAAATTGCCTTCTAAGGTGTTAGCTAGTGCAGTAACCTTATCTTCATCAGTATAAGCAAGGCCCGCCACGGCCGGTGTGAAGGGCTGGAATTGGTTGGCTCTTTTTTAGAGAATTTTCCTTATTAGCATATAGAATGCGCTTGTGTTATCATCAAGACTTTCAATATAACTGTTGAAGGTATTATTTTTTATGTTCAGAAATGAGGTGCTTGATATTAATTTGGAGATTGTTGAGTCTTGTTTTTGGTAGTGGGATCTTTTGTAATTTGCCAGTCCCTCTTTATTCTGTTTTTTAGCTTAATTAAATCGGTGATATACCGAGGGAGGGGGTTATAGTTTTCGGGGATGATCTTTGTAATTTTTGCTCTTTCATAAGCAAAATTGATGTTAGCTGTAAGATTTTGGATGGTGGCTTCAATGTCATTTGCAGAGTTGATCAAGGGGTTACCCGGGATGCGATCGTGCAAGATATGTGTAAAATAGTTCCAATTTACTGAGGTTCTAGTGATTTTATGTTTTGGCAAGTTGCAGTTAATCCCAAATTGAACTGACACAGGACAGTGGTCCGAACTAAGTTCGGTGAGAGCTTCAATTTGAGAGTCATAGTCAATATTCTTTAGTAAGGCAAAATCAATTGTGGTATTTGAGAAGGTGGAGTAGTGGGTGGGGGAGTTAGGAGCCATAAGGCGAATGTTGTTTTCCAGATAGTAATTTAAGGTGGTAAAGCCGTTTCGGTTGGGGATGCCACTGCTCCAGACTTCGGTCTTGCTGTTGAAGTCTCCAATGGCGATAGTATGGGGGTTCAAACTGAAAATTTGATCGAGATCAGTTGTAAGGAGAGTGTTGGAAGAGGGGAGGTAGATTGATGAAAAGGTTATTGGGCGATTATCAATGAGAACCACAATAGTGGTGTTTTCTAAACTCACAGTAGGAACCGGGCGAGCAAAATGCTTCAGATTATACTTGATAAAAATTGCAGTGCCGCCGCCTCTAGAGGCAGTGCGGTCATTTCTGTAACATTTAAAGTTGTTAAAATAGATTTTGTCTGAGGCTTTGAAATGGGTCTCTTGGACCAAAAAGACGTCGGGATCATTTTCCCTAAGAAAAACTTCAGCCTCACCCTCTTCCTAGTTTGAGGTTAATATTCACATTTGTTCCACACACAACGTGTTAAGACCAGTCCCTGACTGACTAAAAATGAGGCCCAAGGCCGACAATTTGGAGGCCCCCCTCTACTGAAAATCAACGAAAAATACTCTAACTTTTTTGCAGTGTTGGTGCTAGCCCCTTCTGGGGGGTGGGGATCATTGTAAATAGCTCTGCAGGGCCCTATGCAGTCGCATTGTATGCATTATGTCTAGCACTGATGCTGCTTTTCCATATCCATTTGAGCTTAGAGTTTTATAGTTAACTAGCAAAAATACCCGGCGTTGCCTGGGCCAGTAAAAATATTGAGAAACAATTTATAATCGCCTTTTTTTTTCCTAAACTAAAAGAACTCAAAACGTACCGCTTTGACGATTTAAAATGTCGCTAAATTTGCGAAACTGTTTTGGGATACCTAGGATAACTTTGCTCCTCTCCCTACTTTATGAAAATATGCTTAGGTATTATAAAGTCAGTAATTTTTGTCAAAGAAAAATTGTCATTTAATGCTGAGAAAATATTACTGACCATGAAATGACGCTAAAAGTTTTTGTCCTAAGTGATTTCGAAATTAGTAGGGAGCATTTGACAATTATTTGTGCGAAAAACACAAATTAATGGTAGTTTTAGTTTTGGGGTTTGATTAATTTCGTATGCGGATTAGTTTACGCTTTGACGTAAGTTTTTAAAGTTTATTAATGACAACGTACGGAATCGGCCAAAAAAAAAAAAAAAAAAAAAACCCTGAACTTTTCTTCAACTGTGGGAATATTATCTCGATGATTAAGATTTTGGCGCAGTTTACAAATATCAGACAACAATCGTTTTATTTTAGTTATATCGTGTAAGAAGCAAAGTATTATTACATAGTCTTTGGCGCCAAAACTGGCGTCCGTTGAAAAATTACCCATAATCTTAGTTATAATATTCTTGCAACAAATTCGGCAAGATACCTGTTCGATTGGATTCTAAGTGACCAATTGTAAGTACCCGCCCAGTCAGCGCAAACAAATTTTTAAAAATACCGTAAAATTATATTTTTTATCCGTTACCCGATTAAGCAGGACCGACAAATTTACGAAACTTGTGAAAATAATTGATACAGTGAACAATTTACTAATAAAGGAATACAATTTATTCTAAAAAAATAATATTTTCACGCAGCAATGCACCTTAAGAAACACATTGCTTAAGGATAAATATTCTATTTACACAACTAAGACTACAAAACGTTTTAAATACAAATCCTGGTAAAAGCCTGGATATTCCCCATGAAGCTGGAAAACAAACCTTCATGATTTGACTTGAGAAAAGATTTGAACATTAAATACGGAAAGAAGAAATGATGCTCGCAATTTTAGCTTGCGACAGGGAGTTGAGATGATACACTAAATACTGAATTAGATTGTTGGAAGCCTTCGCGGATTTATGCGAAAAATGTGCTTAAATTGGAATGAAAAAAGCGCTACTGATCGAACTTTTTCGAATATCGTTAAAATTTATAGCCTATGTGTTATTCTGATGTGTAAGCTACATTATGGTAAAAGTTTCATTAAAATCCATTCAGTAGTTTTTGCGTGAAAGAGGAACAAACATCCATACATCCATCCATACATCCATACAAACTTTCGCATATATAATAGTAGTAAGACTAGCTGATGTGCCTGGCGTCGCACGAGTTTAAATGCAACATGCCAAATCCAAGAAAATAATTATATGACTTTCAACTAAGCCTAGTAGAAACATATTTCTTAAAGCTATTTTTTGTGATCATGCGGTAGATTAACTGTGTGTGAAGAAGAACGTGAAATCAAACTTAAATGCGTTATTTATTTTATCCGTGTGATTTTCCAAAAGATCATTTTCTATTTTCTAACTGTTGCCAATATCAATTCTCTGTTTATCTAACCCGATATCGATTATTGGCATAGATGAATATAAAAATCCTAAGAAAGCAATAAATTTCATACTTAATCCAGAGAAGCCTTGGTTCAAAATTTTCATCATGATTACTATTTATATTGCTGTTGCGGGGCAACAAAATTTTGGAACAATGGGTTGAAAATTTAATCATTTAATGGGGAAATGACATGAAATTTACTATTTTCCATAATAACTTTTTTAAACTAAGCTTTTTAGAAATAAATTAAAGCTTATCCTGCCCCCTGTTACTGTAGCTATCTACGGTGAAAAAATGGTTAAAATCGGTTCAGTAGTTTGGAAGATTACCCCGGGCATACATACAAAAAGTAGTCATTTATGTATATAGATTCTCAAGAAAGAAATCTTTTTTACTTGCATAAAATTAACTAATAAAGATAAATACTAATTAAGTATCAAAAGAGTTTTTTTTTTTCAACAAATAAATTATTCTTTTCTCTTAAAAACACGTAATTATTTGATGCTGTGCATCGGTTTTTAGAAAATTAGAGCTCAGGAAGATGGGACCCCAGTCCCAGGCGCAGTTGGCCTGTGCCATAATCAGGCCCTGGTGAAGACCTCTTTTGGAGCATTGACATACAATCAAAGGGGAAGGTGCTCAATTAAACACAATACCGTCTCTGCATACAAAATTTCAACCAGTGGTCGGAAGTAGCGCGCTACAAGTAGCGAAATTACTGTGGTAGCTACATTTTTTCAGTAGTTTGTAGTGTAGCGCACTACTTTTTTAAAAAAGTAGAGTAGTGAGTAGCGCGATACAAACAAATAGTAGTTTGTAGCGATTTTTGAAAACTACTTTTAAAATTGTAATTGAAAAAAAAAAAAAAAAAAATAAAAAAAAAAAAAAAGAGAGAAAGAAAGAAATTCTTTCGAATATGGTTTAATCGATTCTGGTACAAATCT
The DNA here is from genome assembly GCA_038373865.1 of Uloborus plumipes. NCBI lineage: Eukaryota > Metazoa > Arthropoda > Arachnida > Araneae > Uloboridae > Uloborus > Uloborus plumipes. The sequence goes on from JAXGGA010002719.1 coordinate 97,800, forward strand.
TGCACGAAAGCATCAGCGGACGCAATGAGAAATAAGAACCATAAAAATGTGAGCTGATCTTAGATACATCATTTTGACGCCATACATTCTATATGTTTGACGTCATTCGTTTATTTGGCATCATAATTTTCTTATTCCGATAAATAATTTTCATAATCCTAAGCATTCTCTGGCAAGAAATTACAAGAAATTATTAGAAAATTTTGAAAGATAAATTTTTCAATCCTTCAACTTCTGAATTCTATCTTGCTGCGAATATTCGTAAAATTGTTAAAAAAAAAAAAAAAAAACTCTTAAAGGGGAAAAAAAAGTAGACAAATTCCTAGTAATATTCTGTGTCCAAATAATAAGTTAATTTATTAATCCGAACCACTTTTCGAATTTTTTCGGTCAATTCTCAAATGGTGTATGCTTTTTTTTAAATTTATTTTTTTTAAAGTAGCGAAGTAGCGATAACGTTTCAAAAGTAGTTTGTAGTTGCTACATTTTTAAAAAAGTAGTTGTAGTTAACTACATTTATAACAAAGTAGTTGTGGTTGTAGTTAGCTACAAAAGAAATGTAGTTTTTCCAACCACTAACTTCAACCTTCTACGGCTTATTGTTTACGAGTGTGAAATGTGTACGTATGCACATGCACAAACAGACGCCGTAAAACATCTCCTATTAATTTCTCGGGGATACTCAAAATAGTTCATTTCTCTTGCTGTCGACACGTTCGTAAATACATATCTCCCCAAAAACAACAGTGTTGTAAAAAAATCTCCCGCCAAGAAAACCTTAAATACTCAGCCTTAAAAAGTTATGATATCGAGTTTTCCCGCCAAGTTTGTGCCAAACTACAACTAACCTGTATGTATAGTTCTTTTAAATTGTTTTCAGTTTTGCCAGGCTGGAAGCTTTGTCTTGTGAGGTGGTTGCTTAATGAGTAAAAACTTCCCGCCTGGCAGGACTGAAAACAATTTAAAAGAACTATACATACAGGTTAGTTGTAGTTTGGCACAAACTTGGCGGGAAAACTCGATATCATAACTTTTTAAGGCTGATTATTTAAGGTTTTCTTGGCGGGGGATTTTTTTACAACACTGTTGTTTTGGGGAGATATCACATGTTTTTGCATTAATATTATTTCTTTGCCTGTTTTTTTTTTTTTCTCTTCAAAACTTACTTTGCGTGTTTTTTTCCCCTTCACCATTTTTCTTGGCGGTCCGACATATGTGGTTTTCTTGGCGGCATGCATTTGGTGCAAAAGTTCAAGGATCTTCTTCAGTCTAGGATAAATTTGAAATCAATCACAATGTACCACCCGATACTACGATTAAATTAAAAGTTTAAAAAAAAAAAATCTGGTATGGGTCCCACACTACTTCCTTTTACGTGTAAATTTCTTTGTAGATGCCTTAGTGTTAAATTTATGCTATGAGTGAGCAAGATATCAATTCGAACATTTACACCCCTAGTTTGCTTCGAAACAATGCAAAACAAATGTTTTACAATGATTCATTTACTAAATATCGCCGATTTTAACATCATTCAGTGAATTTTTCGCAAAATATCGCCAATTGCGCCAAATTGAACCCAAATTCAAAAAAAAAAAAAAAAAAAAATTCGCCAAATTTGTCGCCAACTTGGCGATATGTCGCCAAGTTGGCGTCAAACACTTGGCGACCAAAAGCTTGGCGACATAACGGAAAGTGGTCGCGCCAATGCATATCTTTCCCTCTGCATTGAAATTAACACTGATTTTCCCCAAAAAAGGGGTAAAACACCCCCTTGGGAACATTCAAATGCAACCACAAGGGGAGGTGCACAACTAGACCATCCTCAGAGCCTACATACCAAGCTAGAAGCTTCTACGGCATATAGTTTTTGAGTTATGCGACCCACATACGCACACACGTACATACAGACGTCACACGAAAACTCGTCGTAATTAACCCGGGGGTGGTTGAAAAATTTTTTTCGGCTGCTTATATGTTGGTAGGTACATATGCACGTGCTGACAGGTCAAAAAAACTAAGGAATTTTCATTCGGGGGTGAGCAAAATCAAAATTTAGACTCAAATTTGAGTGATTTTTTTTTCGCGATCACAATACTTCCTTTACTACGTAAAAGGAAGTAAAAAACTCCAACCCTTACTGCCGATCTCATATTAAAATGAACTAAATTGAAGATCCCTTTTAAAAGCCTTATGCAATAAAATCAATTTCAAATATTTTAATTGTTAACAAATAGAAACTGGCAACAGATGAAATTATAAATCATTGAGTTTTCTTTCCTCGTCGCCCAACAATGACAACATAAATACTCAGATGTTGAACAGAGCTAGTAGATAGAAATCGGACCAATTTTAAGCATTAATAACTCCGGGGTGAGATGACCCCGGAGGGTACTTTTTGGAAAAACGTTCTCAATGTCTCATCGAGAATATTCATACCAAAAATCAGCACTAAAGACCCCCGGGGAGAAAAGATACGGAAAATAAAAACTAGGGGGGAGGGGGTGGGGGGTCGAAAAACCCTCTATGCCGAGCTTTGGGACAAAATAAATGTGGGTGCAAAAGCAGAGCTCAATCCGAGTTACCGTTTAGTCTGGACCCCTGTCAAACAATTTTTAAAAAGTGCAAAAAATAGCGATTTTATAACATTTATTACCCCTCCCCCTGAGGGTCCTGGATGTTTTGCTTTAGTGTGTGCCGTCAGGGGCCGCTGGAGATTGAGTATACCAAAAATGAACTCTAGGGATCTTTACGGGGCTGAGATACAGAGGGGGGAAAACCCCGGTTTGGTTACTCGCGTAAACAGTCCTTAGTCGCTCTTTTACATTTTTCTTGGCGACGGAAACTTCTTGGCGGCTTGTATTTAGTTTTCTTGGCGGAGCGGGACGCTCCCGCGTCCCGTGATGTACGTGCAGACGAGGGAAAAAAATTCTCAGCATTCATTCGGGGGTGAGTAAAATAAAAATTTTGGCCGAAATTTGAGTGAAAAGATTTTTGCGAATACTAATTCCAGTGCTTCGTTCAAAAAAAAAAAAAAAAAAATCTGGTATGGACCCCACACTACTTCCTTTTACATGTAATTTTTTTAGTAGATGCCTAAGTGTTAAAATAGTGCTTGGAGTGAGCAAGATAACAATTCAAGCATTTACACCCCTAGTTTGCCACGAAACAATGCAAAAAAAAAAAAAATGATTTTCAATGATTAATTTTCTAAATACAGCCGATTTTATCATCATTCAGTGGATTTTTCGAAAAATACCGCCAATAACGCCAAATTGAACCCATATTTAAAAAATATTTTTTTTCGCCAAATTTGTCGGCAACTTGGCGATATGTCGCCAAATTGGCATCAAACGGCGACCAAAAGCTTGGCGATATATCGCCAAGTGGTCGCGCCAATTCAGATCACTTAAGTCTGCATTGAAATTAACACTGATTTACCCAAAAAAAGGGGTGAAACACCCCCTTGGGAACATTCGAATGCAACCACAAGGGGAGGTGCACAACTAGACCCCCCTCAGAGCCTATATACCATATCAGAAGCTTCTACGGCATATAGTTTTTGAGTTATGCGACATACATGCGACATGAGTTATGCGACATACATACATACATACGCAGGTACATTCGTACATACAGACGTTAAGAGAAAACTCGTCGTAATAAACTCGGGTGTGATTGAAAAGGATTTTTTGGTTAGTTATATGTTGGTAAGTTCATATGCACGTGCTGACAGATCGAAAAAACGACTCAACATTCATTCGGGTGTGAGCAAAATTAAAATTGAGACCCAAATGTAAGTGAATTTTTTTTTCACAATCATAATACTTCCTTTACTACGTAAAAGGAAGTAAAAAGAGTATTTTCGTAGCACATTGTGTAATTGATATTTAATGCATATAAACCGTGTTTTATTACAAGTTATACAAAATTTACGTCACCGTTTTGCGTCAAGGTTTCAAAAAGAGAAAGTGTTATCAATCTTTGTCATAACGCTGTGTGATGATTGATCGAATGGGAAATTCCGACAGCTCTGTGGGAATTGATCTGACACCTGTTGGGAAAGGGGCAACTTTTGTTTCCCCAACTAAAGACTAGTCATTTCGAACAATTATCCTGTTTAATGACTCATGGTGTATTTACGTCAACCTGAATCTCTATCCTGGAGTAGGATAATTCAGTTTACTTTTTTGCGCAAAACTCCCTTCTCATCTAATATGAGTGATGGTTCGTTAAAAATTCATCATTAACATCACTGAAGGACTTCCTCTTACTCTTTTATTATTTTGCTTATACCGAATTTGAGAAAAAACTTATTCACAAGTAACAAAAGCAGTTCTTCCATAAAAGCACGAACTTTTAGAAGAAGTTAATTCCACGTACTCCCGAGATCCAGTGGAATTGGCTCCTTACAATCCCAAAATCCTGCGGAATTGAAAACCTTACTCTCCCCCCCCCTTCTCTCTCTCTCTCTCTCTGTCTCTTTCTCTCCCGAATGTGTAATGTTACAGTAGAGAACCAATTATCCGGGATGTTTGGGACCACAGCTATCCCGGATAACTGAATTTCCCGGTTTTCTGGATCGCTACGAAGCGATATTTGCCAATTGTTTATAAAACCCAAGTTACTATAACAAATAAATGCATCCTGAAGAGAAAACGATCCAGAAGTGCTTACAGATATTACAATATTAAAATTTTCTGAGCTATATGCTACTTATATGGTATTTATGAAGAAACCGTTCATATTCATTTAAGTATTTTAAAAGAAAAATTAAAAAAAAAAAAGCTCTTCATTTTTTAGAAATTGCCGAAAATGCGTATTCTAAAAAGTGGCGGAAAAATCGACAAAATGTTGCCGGTTTTCTGGTTTCCCGGTATTTTGGTTCCCGGATAAAAGGTTCTGTACTGTACTTGGAACGAGTGTACAAGTCTGCAAACGTGTGTTACGAAAGGCCTCAATTGTAACATTGTTGAGTTTCGTTATACTTCTTGCCTCCATAGGACTTGAGAAGCGTTAAAAAAAGTTCCATACTTAAATAATTAAAAATAAATAATATCTTATACGACAATTTTTTCATGATTTTTGTGACACATTTTCGTATTTTCTTATGGTTTTCTCAAATGTTTATTAAATAATGTATGGCTTTTACAATATCAACATATCTTTCTATTTAATGTGACATTTCTTTGGACAAGAGAATTATGACTGGAGTACGTGTTCGCATGATTTAATCAACTTTGGAGACAAATTATAATTTTTTCTTTCCTAACTCTGCTTTAAATCGGGGAAACCCCTTTGCTTTTTTATCAAACTATTTAGCTTAACCCTTGAGATAACAGTCGCATTTCGAAACCTTGCATGTATTACTTGAGTTGTTTTGGTTTCAACTTCTGTCTTCCCTGGTGCGCTAAGAGAGGTCGCCAACTCGATTGCTTCAGTAACCCTTAACTGCGCCAACATCAATTTTCTTGTAAAACAAGTCTTATATAAATCGAAGTAACTGATCGCATTGAATTTTTTCGTAGTTGAAAAGAAGTACAAACAGGGCTTAGTTTCTAACAAAAGAACTGGGGGTGGGGGGTGGGGGGCAATAGTATCCCATACTTATTTTTACACGTAAGTCACCTAAAATTTTCTAAAATGTTAAATTTCTTATAAAATTGAAAAGAAGTGCAAGAATTCAGCTCCAGTACAAATTAAGCAGTGAGTACAAATATCATCGGTATAGACCGAATTTAAGGCTACGGCGTATTCGAGACCGGGGGGGGGGGGGGTTCCTTCTTCACCAACGTATACGGAAAATTAGGCTGTTAATTCCTCTTTTTTTTTACACATTTTGGGGAAAAAATCATACACAACAAGCGTGGAATCATACTTTATTGGCACAAAAAATAATCTAAGAATACATTTCTCGAAGAAGTGAAAATCTATATACATAAAAGACTACTTTTGTATGCGTATGTCCTGGTTAAACTTCAAAACTACTCGACCGATTTTAACCATTTTTTCACCGTAGATAGCTGCAGTAACAGGGAGCAGGATAAGCTATTATTTATTTCTAAAAAGCTTAGTTTAAAAAAGTTAGTATGGAAAATATTAAATTTCATATAGTTTCCCCATTTAATGATTAAATTTTCCACTCATTGTTGCAAAAATGTGTTGCCTCGCAACAACATTATTAATAGTAATCATGATGAAAATTTTGAACCAAGGCTTCTCTGGAGTAAGTATGAAATTTATTGCTTTCTTAGGATTTTTATTCATCTATGCCAATAATCGATACCGGGTTAAATAAAAAGATAATTAATATTGGCAACAGTTAGAAAATAGAAAATGATTTTTTGAAAAAATCACACGAATAAAATAAATAACGCATTAAAGTTTGATTTCACGTTCTTCTTCACACCCAGTTAATCTACCGCATGATCACAAAAAATAGCTTTAAGAAATATGACTCTACTGGGCTTAGTTGAAAGTCATTTATTTTCTTGGATTTGGCATGTTGCATTTAAACACGTGCGACGCCGCGCACAACAACTAGTATATATATAAAGTACTAGCTAAACCCGCACGGCTGTGCTCGTGCATAAAATGAGGTGGGGGAGGGGAGCCTACTCTTGGATTTGCCATTATCGATTAATTAATCAAAGGAACACAGTTCAAAAAGAAAAAAATATTGAGAAGAAAACTAACAATTTTAATTTGAATTTAGCGTAAGAGATCAAATGCTGCAAGTTACAAAAACAATACAAATTAAAAAAACTAAGATAAAGAAAATTAATCAGTATGACTTTAAACCAGAAAAGTCACAATCTAGACTGGGAAATCAAGGCGGACAATGTTTTATACCACGCATCCCAATTGGGGTGTCAGTTGGTGCTCTATATGTAGTTACTGCAGTATACTCCTATAAACTATGTTAACCGATTTTTTTCGTTCAGCATAAACATGTAGATTTTGCGATTTCGAAACGCGTGAGCAAGTCACGTATAGCTGGCCGTGGGAAAAACATGGCGTCCCCAAATGTAAACCGGCTACTTTTAAGGTTTGCCCCTGTGATTTATTGATTGTCATTGAAAATGCAACTTTTGATGGGAACTGCAAACGTTTAAAATTAAATGGTAGGTTATTAGGTATGATTGGGATACGTGGTATGAGAACATTGTCTCCTTTGGATTCTCCAGTTAAGATTTTGGCCTTGACAATATGCCTTCCTAGTTCTGTGACTTGCAACCTAGTACCGTTGCATAATCTTGGCGAGTCCAAATTACGCATTAACAAAACGGGTACACCGACTTTTAATTCCAATTTATGTGATGGCACCCCTGATAACTCCAAAGAGTTTAGGAACTCCACAGGATAGCTGGTTGTGTCATCGGATGACATGACTGTGTCGATGGAGTTGTACGTAAATGTTTCGCTTTTTATTTTGTCCAAGATCTTTTTATTAATTTTCGCGACAGTCTCATTTTTTGGTGCCAGTATAGTTCTTTCACACAACCAATTTTCGTCGAGAATGTGTTGTTGCAGATTTGTAAAAACTTGATGAATGAGCTCGTCTTCCGATTCCACAGCATGACAAAATTGGTGTGTGAAAAGAATCATACCATCTTGGTCGGTGGTTAGGTTGCCTTCACCAATTTCTAGGAGTTTTTGAGCATATTCTCCTGATTCGACATCGCTGAATAAGTGGACTCGCATGTTTCTGGTAAGATAAAGCTTTTCAACTTTGGTCCACAGATACGATGATTTTAGGCATGCGTTAATTTCGTCTGCTGCAGTGCCTCTCTCGATTACAGGTAAAGTCTGTCTAAAATCCCCTGCCAATAACACTACCACACCACCCATCAACTTTTGATTGCTTTGAATGTCTTGTAGACAGCGATCAAGCGCCTCGATGGCGCGTTTGTGTGACATAGTGCACTCGTCCCACACGATCAGCTTACATTGCTGCAACAGGGCGCCGCGGGCGCTGTTCTTGCTGATGTTGCACGTTGGGGTTTCTTCGCTTGCCAGATTGAGAGGTAATTTAAAAACTGAGTGTGCCGTCCGTCCACCGCTCAGTAATGTTGCAGCGATTCCAGAGGAAGCCACAGCCAATGCAACATTACGGTCCTTACGAATTTTTGCTAGAAGCAAATTAAGGAGAAAAGTTTTGCCTGTACCGCCCGGGGCATCAAGAAAAAAAAGGCCACCTTCACCAAACTCAACTCTTTGAATTATTTTGTTATAAATTTCTTTTTGCTCGGGGAGCAAGCGTGGCTCAGTTTCGCTGACGTGGGCATCTAACAAAGCAGTGTCGTAGCTTAGCTCTTTAATCAAATCTGTCGACAGCTCTCCTCGACGCTCTGGAGTGGGCATACCGAAGTCGGACAATTTCTTTCCGGAAATCCTTATCATTTTGTCCTCTATAAGACTCAGTGCTTCATTCAAACAGAGATCGTTGTTGATTTGATCCATCCTTTCAAATCTGTGTAAGATATCCTCTGATAACGCAGTTTTATACTTATTCCATAGTTGGAAAGGATTGGATAAACCGCAAGCGCATATCAAAATTGCAAATAGCTCTCTTATTTGTGAAGGAGAGCGACACAGCACGGCCTCTTTCATTGTGGCATCCCAGTGGTTGTCATCTTCCAACAATCCCAATTTCGCACATGCTTGTTGAAAAGTTTCAAGTTCTTGGCCGTCAACTGTTTTTAGATCCAAAAAGTTAGTGGGGCCCTGTATTACATTCAGTAGCATTCGCAAGCAGTAACATTCAAAGTTGCTAACGTGCACTGTGTAAATGCGCCCGAGAGCGTCACCCGCCTTCACACCTGGCCAGCCGTCGACAGGTGTTCCTTGCAAACGACGTTTCCATGTTTTCAAGGACACGTCCCATCTATAGAAGCGGGGCACATCAACATAAAGTAATGTTTTCGCAAATGCATCATTTTGGCAAAGTGAGAAAAATGCAGTTAGTGTCGTCTTAGGCGGTGCGGCCATTCTCTCTCTAAAATTATTTTCATTGAAGTAAATTCGTTGACCATTGGGCAGGTGTACCGCAAGGTGAGTGACAGTTGGGTGTCTCTCATGCAAAGGCAGACCCAAGATCCGCCAAGCTGCTTCGCTACTACTAACGTATCGACCGGCTCGAAATGTTTGCACCTCATCTCTCGGGTCAATATTAACATTCCCTTGCTGCCGGATGTTAAAAATAGCCTGATCACTACCTTTGTTAATATATTTACAAATATATTTTATCGCCTGTACCGTATTGCAGAACTCTACATTTATATGGCAATTAAAAATTTTAGAGAGAAGAGGAGAATATGGGACAATCCAGCTATTGTCAACCACTATTTCCTGTATTCCACCTCGGATTTTTTGAGTTATGGTTCGGCCTCCATCTTCAGGTGCTCTACGCCTGTACAGAGGATAGCCTTTATCGTTGGTTTGAGTATCTTTTAAAAGTGCCCTTGGATACTTTTTGGTACATTTTCTTTCCTTCATGCATGGCGACGACGGATTTAGTGCACCACAGGGACCGTGGATCATATTTTTTGTCACAGTATCATAGAGTTTTTGATCAGTTTCTGGATTTGGTATCTCCGCACTTATGAGTTCGTCAATTTGGTTAGGGCGCAATTTTTCCATCAACCACAGCAGTAAGTGTACGTGAGGCAAACCTCTTTTTTGCCACTCGATTGAGTACATGAAACACTTCATATCGCCAAATATTTTACCTTTTGTAAGTAGAGCAACTAACTTTTGAACTTTTATTTTAAATACTCTTGCTGTTAAGTCATGTCTGTCCGTTGAATTTTGACCTGAAAAGAGCTCTCTATTGATTTCTGGCCAAGTGGGATTACATGTCATAGTAATAAATAGATCAGGCCTCCCGTAGTTACGCACGTATGTGAACGCGTCCTGCGTGTATTCATGAAGATATCTCGGGCTATTTACAAATGAGGAAGGGAGAATTACCATTTGACCCAAGTTATTTGGATCTAAATCCGCATCATTTCTTATTGCGTCTTGTAAATGTATATAATGTTCTGCTCGCAGTTTGGTTTGGTTCAAGGCAATAAACCTTAAGCGCTCACTCTCCACTTTGACAAACATGTCCACCAAAAACTGAAGAAGGAGAAGTCTACAGCGAAGCAATAAATTAAAATTGTTACGACGTACCATTATATGATAGGCATAAAAATCTTTGCAGGATACTTTTTTGTTTGGTATGGGTTGTTTCGTAACTGGATTAGTTTGAGGAATATCAAAACTGTATCCCTCTTGTCCTTTCCAAAAAATTATCGGGTACTCGAGAGCATCATAAAACCTATGAGTGTCCGGAACTCTAGTCAGTCGGCCATCGTGCGCCTGAATAACGATGTCCCGAGACGCAGTTTGTTCACTACTGACTACTACGGCAGCTATTTCATTTGTAGTAGGAGCATTGAATAGTCTTTCGTGTTCACCACATGGTACTCGATCTGGGTGTATCACGACCTTGTAGTTATTGCTAGTCACTTTATCTTTAGCCATTTTGAATTCATTAACTAAAATATTGTGATCGTGTAGAACTTGCTGTATTTTTCGGACCGTGTTTCTTTCCACACCTTGTACATACTCAGAACGCCTATTCACTTGTGCTTCCTCATCGCCCATAAAATAAACTTGCAAAAATTTTGGTTGCGTATTGGTAGCAGGAAGTAAACAGCCAATTGTGTGGTATATTTGCCCTTGGATTGTAAAAGTCGGGCAAAATCCAGGCATCGAAACAATGTTATCAGCCCCAAAAGATGTCATATGAAAGCATGTATTGTATTTCCTTATATTTTTTAGAAAACGGCGGGATTCATCCGTTTCATAAGAGAAAAGTTCTTTAAGAGGTTCAACTGGCTCTTCTATTGAAGGAAGGGCTACTTTTCCACCCGAACAACACATGCCTGCAGCTTCCTCTTTCCATTTAAGAGCACTGCAAAATATGCATTCTTTATTCATCATTTCTATTTTTATAAGCTTGTGGTTTTCGTAATCAAGAGTCTCGTCGTACTCAAATGCAGCTTTATCGAATACCCCCCACGTGTTTCTTGTGAATATTAGACGCCGCTGTTGTGCCCTTTCAGCAACAGCGCGTCTGCGAGACTCAGCTGCTTCAACGGTTTCTGCAGCTCTTTGAGATGCCAGATACTCAGCATGCTGTTGACGCCGAGCTTGTGACTGTTCAGGTGTCTCAGCAGCCCGTTGAGATTCTAGATACTCAGCTTGCTGTTGACGCCGAGCTTGGGACTGTTCAGGTGTCTCAGCAGCCCGTTGAGATGCCAGATACTCAGCATGCTGTTGACGCCGAGCTTGGGTCTGTTCAGGTGTCTCAGCAGCCCTTTGAGATTCTAGATACTCAGCATGCTGTTGACGCCGAGCTTGGGTCTGTTCAGGTGTCTCAGCAGCCCGTTGAGATTCTAGATACTCAGCATGCTGTCGTCGCCGTTCTTGGGACTGTTCTGATGTCTCAGCAGCCCTTTGAGATTCTAGATACTCAGCATGCTGTTCACGCCGAGCTTGGGACTGTTCAGGTGTCTCAGCAGCCCGTTGAGATGCCATATATTCAGCAAGCTGTCGTCGCCGCTCTTGGGACTGTTCTGATGTCTCAGCAGCTCTGTGAATTGCCTCACGCTCCGCCTGTTGAAACCTTCGTTGTTCGGCTTGTAGAAACGTCTCGTTAAGTCTAACTGCTTTCGTAGTTCGAGCTTTATTAGAGCTTTGGGAAAGATTAGACTTACGCTTTCGTGGCATAACTCTTAGTAGTTACTTTTTCTACATTTCCTCAAAATACAGTAAGGTAACTATTATTATTTTTATACTTAAGAAATGCAATACCAGCTGACATGGCTAACAAAACGTCGATTGTTTTGATTATCACGAAAGGTGTATCCAAATTTTTAATTTTGAGTTAACGTATTAAAATGCAGGAAATTGGCTTGCGCAGTATGCTACTGAGATTAAAGTTAAAGTAGCTGGATGTTACGTCATCGGGATGCACACTGATTGGATGGTGTATAGAAGAACGTGAACATGATGAAATGACATTTAAGCCTTGAACATTCAATACGAAAAGAAAAAATGATACACCTAACTCTAGCTATCTATAGAAAGTTGAGATGATACACTAAATAAATAGAGATTGGAAACGCTCGCGCCTGAGCGGGTGAGCGAGCGTTTCCAATGTCTATTCTAAATACTGAATTGGGTAGCTGAAAGCCTTCGGATTTATGTGAAAAATGGGCTAAAACTGGAATAAGAAAGGGAACGGTGAAAATGCGCTTTGGGTCCCTGCTTGGCGCATTTTACAAAAGTCGCCAACTGGCGCGTTTTTCCTTGTTCTCTCCCGGAGTTGAAAGCTCCGAGAGACATTACGCAAAAATGGCGTTTCTATGGTGACAAAACCGAAATCCGTGTTTGGCGAGAAAAGGGACCCAAAGCACAGATATTAACCAAAGGAACTACTAATCGTTTTTTTTTTTTTTTGAATATCTTCAAAAACTATAGCCTCTACTAGCTGCCAGGGCAGCTAGATTAGCTTCCTGCGGCATGTTGATGCATAACGTGCCCCTTCTCTAACTTTTACCTCATTTTGAAGTTATATTATTTGATAGAATTTAATGTTCATTCGATTTCAAGACATACCACGCACGTGGCCCGGCGTTGCACGGGCACTTCGTGCCATGAAAGTAGTAAGGAAATTTTCAAGAAACTACTCCCCGCCAAGGCGGCTCGCTAACAGGCGCTTCACGCCTTCACTTTTTTCCTGCATCAAAAAAATCATACCAATTATTGAGATGCTACGCGCCTTCAAGATGGTGAGGAGAGTTTCAGTAAGTTCAGCTAGCTCAAATTAAAAAAGCAGACATAGATACTCAGTTTTTAACATAAGTAGATGGCTTTTCAACAAATGAATGTTTAAAAATATTACCAGTAGCTAGCGATGAAAATACTACGTAAGGCAGGGATTCAAGTGAAACAGTCGATCGCACATTACAATCGCTACTGGAAATGAATTACATTAGAACGTTTCTTGATAAAAACATCGTGACGTCAGCGTGACGTTTGCCTATGAAAAACGAGCTAGATAAAACGTCACAGCCTACTTGGCGAATAAGAGGAGATCACTGAGTGCTTGTGAGCTCTTATTGGCTCCACCCGTAGTGACGTCATGCCAATTTAAGTTGATGATAATGTAATTCACTTCCAGTAGCGATTGCAATTCGAAGCGATCGCAGTGCTGTTTCACTTGAATCCCTACCTAAGTAACCCGCTTATGAGTTTCGTGTTTGATTTAGTTAAGCCTTCATTCAGAATTCTCATTATCATTGTTACACTGTTTCATAGCAACGACGGTTTGCAAGAATGAATTTCATATTTAATCATTTATTAGGCTTAATCGCTTTAAACTTGACTACTTATTAATTGATATCTTCGCTAATTAAAATCGTATAATCATATAGATTGAAACTAATGAAGCCTGAAAAATTACCTATCTATCGGTACCTGGTTCGACTTTCAGTTCATTGGCGTTCAGGAGAAAGAAGCGTGACATAGAAAGATAGAAAGATAGTTAGAAAGAAAGATAGCGAGAAAGATACTCAGTTTTTAATATAAGTAGACTAGCTGCCAGGGCAGCTAGATTAGCTTCCTGCGGCATGTTGATGCATAACGTCCCCCCTCTCTAACTTTTACCTCATTCTGAAGTTTTATTTGATATAATTTAATGTTCATTCGATTTCAAGACGTACCACGAACGTGGCCCGGCGTTGCACGGGCACTTCGTGCCCTGAAAGTAGTGAGGAAAATGTCAAGAAACTACTCCCCGCCAAGGCGGCTCGCTAACAGGCGCTTCACGCCTTTACTTTTTTCCTGTATAAAAAAAATCATTCGAATTATTGAGATGCTTCGCGCCTTCAAGATGGTGAGGAAAGTTTCAGTAAGTTCAGCTCAGGCGCGGATCCAGAGTGGGGTCATGGGGATCATGACCCCCCCCCCCTTAACCGACCAAATATAGCAAAAAATTGCATTTTTGGGACTTATTTTACGAAAAAACTGCCAAACCACCCCATTTTTGCTCAAAAATTGCACTTTGACCCCCCCCCTTTCCGAAAATGACCCCCTCCTTAACCAGAAGCTGGATCCGCCCTTGGTTCAGCTCGCTCAAAGGAGAAAAAGCAGACATTGATACTCAGTTTTTAATATAAGTAGATGGCTCTTCAACAAATGAATGTTTCAAAATATTACAAGTAGCTAGCGATAAAAATACTATGTAAGTCGCCCGCTTATGAGTTTCGTGTTTGATTTAGTTAAGCCTTCATTCAAAATTCTCATTTTCATTTTTATTATTGTTTCATGGCATGGCAACCACGTTTTGCAATGCAAGAATGGATTTCATATTTAATCATTTATTAGGCTTAATCGCTTTAAACTTGACTACTTATTAATTGATATCTTCGCTAATTAAAATCGTATAATCATATAGATTGAAACTAATGAAGCCTGAAAAATTACCTATCTATCGGTACCTGGTTCGACTTTCAGTTCATTGGCGTTCAGGAGAAAGAAGCGTGACATAGAAAGATAGTTAGAAAGAAAGATAGTTAGAAAGAAAGATAGTTAGAAAGATAGTTAGAAAGATACTCAGTTTTTAATATAAGTAGATGTTATCAGGATGTATACTCTGTTTTTCTCTGTGAATTTTAATTAAAATTCATTCAGAAATTTTTGCCTGAAAGAGTCACAAAAATCCATCCATACACCTCTACAAACTTTCACGCATATAATGGTAGTAATCTTAGGCAGTTTTTGGTTCCAAAAACGGCGTTAGCAGAAAAATCGTCAAGAAAGTCATTAAAAGCCTAGCAAGCTTCATATTAAAATGGATAATAAGTAACAGCGCAATCGTAAGTACCCCCAGAAAGAGTCTGATAAGTAAGTGACCATTAGAGCAAAAAAACAACAAATAAATAAAAATGAAACAAAATGCCTTTAAGTTGTATTTAAAGTTCTATCAAAGTGAAAAATAAACTGCCAAATCAATTTATTAGTTGCCAAACTTTCTCCAAGTAATCACGTTGCCGTTACTCTAAGACATATCTACATAACTTGCGAAAATAATTAATGCAGGAAACAATCTACTAATGAAGGAATTAAATTTATTCTAAAAAATAATATTTGTTCGTTGTAATGTACAATTAAAAACATGTTGGTTAGGGATAAATATTCTGCTTATTATTAAGACTAAGCTACACCACGTTTTAAATACAAAGCATGTTACTTTGTAGATTTGATTTCAGAAAAGCCTTGAAAATTTGATACGAATATCAGAAATCATGTACCCAGTTCTAGCTGTCGACAGGGAGTTGAGTTGATACATTAAATACTAAATTGGATTTATGAAAGCCTTCGGATTTATGGGGAAAATGTACCTCAAATTAGAATGAAGAAAGCGCTACCAATCGAACCTTTTCGAATATCGTTATAAATTATAGCCTATGTGTTATTCTGATGTATAAGCTACATTACGGTAAAAGTTTCATTAAAATCCATTCAGTAGTTTTTGCGTGAAAGAGGAACAAACATACATCCATCCATCCATCCAAACATCCAAACTTTCGCATTTATAATAGTAGTAAGATGCTTTTTGGAAGTATTACTTTTATACATATACATTTGTACCCGTTCTTTCTTGTTGTCAAAAAACTAATTTATTTAATGAGGGGTAGAAGGATGTCCGTCCACATCAAATTTTTTGACATAAATTGAGTTAAATTTATGAAAACAAGGCTGTATAAAGAAATACGAAACAGAAAGATAATCAACTAAAATTGAAAGAAAACTATAATTAAAAATTAAAATCTCCATATATTATTTCTCTAAGCCGAATCCTATACCCGGTCGAAACTCGCTCATTTCTTTATCGAATTGCATGAAAATTTATGATTTTGAAGCTTATCCCGCGGGCTATTGACGAAAATTAGACCCACCCTCTAAAAAGTGTCGGTTCGTTTTTTATTCGAACTTCAATTTTTGGGCACAAAATTGACTCTATCTAGCGAAATAATTGTCGTATCGTCTCCAATTTGATTTCATTCGAAATATTAAAAAAAATGCGTTCTTTAGAACGTTTCTCCGCTAGCGCCGCGTAACGAGAATCTCGAAAATCCACGTTTAAGCGACTTATAAGCGATTGAAGTTTGAAAAAGTTAATTTTTTTGCTCATCTGTTAAAATCGTTACCATTGTTGTTCAAATCAATTTTAAATGCGACATTTCAAGCCAAGGCTTAGCTCGGTAAACCTTAATTGTAACTTTTATTGTTTCAAAATACGATTGTAGTTTTGCGATAACGTTAGTATTTAGTTTAGTATGTTTAGTTTGCCTTGGGTATTTGATTTTAATATAGGGTATCACTTTTGTAGTATAGTTGTAAAAGTGAACGTGTCTTTGATCTCTTTGAAAAGTTGTCAGAACGACGGCAGTTGATGGCGATGTTGTGCAAACGTACAAGATTTTACAATGCCAAGGAACAGGGTACCAACAGGCAGACTAACAGGAAGGCCACCAGTCAGAGGGCATTCTGCAACACTGGAACAAGTCACAGAGCAAAGCAGAGAGATTCGTCGTAAAGAGCGAATACAGGTTCAGCGTAATCATAGGCAACAAGAGCTCGATGCTCGACGTCAACAAGAGCAATCAAACAACTTTGTGTCATCATCTTATCTACTTCACCTGCGTCAAGCCATCAATGCAAACTGACTTGACCTGAATAATTCACTTTTAAGTTTAGAGTTTTTTTTTTTTTTTTTTTTTTTTTTTCGCGGAATTCCGCACGGGTCAACTAGTGATTTATAGTAAACTTCATGACAATTTGACAGTAAAAAGTATTTTTGCCCTAACAGTTCGGTAATCATTCTAAATATTATAGCAAAACTTTCCACACGACACAGTCAATAATTCTTCCTTAAAAATTTAATGGCACAGATTTTGTGGAACGGTATCAAGTACGTGCGTTATTATCTTTAAAGAGAGGGGGGGGGGGGGGGGCACGAGCGTCACGGCCTATGGGGATTCGGGGACGCGTCCCCCCCCCCCAATAATTTTGAAGAGGGGGACAGTCCCTCCCAATATTTTTTCACAAGTTTCACTTAAAAATTTAAAAATTCAGAAATAAGAGGACACACGTTACAAGAAATCAATAATCAACTGATACATTGATTTCAGAAAAAAGAAAGTTCTTATGTAGACAATAACCGAATAAAGTAAAGTTAGCTAACTTTGGTTACACATTAGCTAATTTTGGCACCCCTCACCTTTGTTTCATACCTTTATTTCATAATGTATTTCAAATTTCATTCTTTTTTTCTACGTTTGCAAAAAGTTATGAAACCCAAACTTTAGAATCTCTACTGAACTCTGAATTTTTAAATTTTTAAGTTTGAGTGGTTTTCTGAGATATTTCTACGACGTCATTCTTTTATTAAAATGGTCGCTTTTAGTTACTTAGAAAAGATCCATTTCTCATCACAAGAGAAGACATCAAGAAAGCGTTCTGTTACCAACTGTCCTTTCAATAGCCGTTTTTTTTTCCGTGATAGCGCAGTTGACTGTCGACTGTCAAAAGAAGAAAGATGGATGCGGGACTATGGAATCGCGGACTTAATTCGCTCATAGGTATTGAAGGGCAGTGGCGTAGCGAGGGGTTGGCAGGAGTGGCTCTCGCCACGGGCGCAGCAGCCAGGGGGGCGGCAATTTGACAGAGTAAAAAAAAAAATTTTTTTTTGGTCAAGTCCAAACATATCAAAATGAAAATTTTATAGACACCTCGAGTAGCGCAAACTGCGCCCCCACACTACAAGACAAACCATACAAAATGTGCAACTTAGCTTAGGTAGATTTCAGTTGGATATACTGAACAGATGTTAGCTTAAATCAGAGGTGGCCAACCTTTTTAGGGAGAGTGCCACTATCTGGAGAGAAAAAGCTCAGCGTGTCACATTGTATTTTTCCAATAAACTGAAAATTTTTAAAAAGTTAAAAAATAGATTTTAGGTTGGCTGACTGTTTAATTCTTACTCAAATGAAACATTTGTTCTCGTAAATCTTAGCAAAAAGTCTTCGCGTGCCACTGTTATTGCTTTGCCGTGC